>JAJKFL010000031.1:4346439-4477569 GCA_021186555.1 Reticulitermes speratus | reverse complement strand
TGCTTAGCACGTACTGTAATGTTGATGGTGATGTAACTAGTGCTTTGCACGTAACATTCTTAACAAATTCACCCGGTATATTCGGACACAAGACCTGGCTGTAATCGGCCACGAATTATCGTGGTCTTTTACAGTCACCTCACGAGCATATTGAAACTATAGAAGCAGATCGGACAAGATGTTATCTACTGAACCCCGAATTCACCTTTTGCAAACAGATAGACAAAATGGCTGCTGCACTGCATCATCCTCTCCCAACGTTTCCATTACCTTGTCTCGAAACATTTGGACCGGAGTGTCCAGTGACGTGACGTCATAGCTCAAACGAGAGCAAATCTCAGCTACACATTCACACAGCTACAATTTCAGGTAATCGTAGAGGGTAGATTACGTTTCAATCATCAACACATAGGGAGATTGTCTGATGCCATAAAACAGAACACTTTGTTGAATATTATCACGAACACAAATATTAGTGTTTTATGCAAACTGAAAACATCAGAGTCTAATTGCTTTAGATTACGAGAATTCACTATTTATTACTTTCCTATCCTTACTTACTAGAAGTAAAGAAGTTTTTAATTTATGACCATGCAAGTGGAGTGCCGTCTTGGTAATTGACTGTGAAATGGGCTCCGACACCATTGATGTTGAGGTGATAGACACTCTTGTGAGCTTTGTGCGTCAATATCAACAAAAGTTGATCCTCATTTCAACCCGAGGACATGAAAATTGACTTCATATCTTCGAGAAGAATGTAGGAAATGTTTATAAAGATTATGAAGATTCTTGCATAATTTTTTATTTAAATGACTATTCACAAGAGCAATTAGTGAAAGGTACTGTTGAATTTCATGGAAAAGATATTGCCCTGGAGACACTGGTAGGTGGGAATCCCCCTGAAATTATAAAAAAACATATAGACTCTGACGTAATTTCCATTTTGTTGAGCCAAGAACACAAATTGCGTATTGGTAGAAATACTATGTATGATGAATGATCAAAGTACCTACACATTTCTCATTCTAATTGTAAACGTATTTTTAAGACAATTTCATGTTAGGTATCTGAATTATTATTTTTTATTATAAATTTTATTACTAAAGTTTTAATGTTGGTATTTTTAATTTTTGTAATGTTCAGTTCTACTTTGTTTGTATTCATATTTTATATTGTGACACTGGCCTATTGTCGATATCCTGATGGGTTTTGTGACCTTGTAATGGATTTGTGGCATGTAAATAAATGATGATGATGATGATAACCTTGTATCAAAATGGCGCATACTTCACTGGTATTAAAATTTTTAATAAATTACCATCTGAACTAAAAGAGCTTGTAGAGTCGCCTAAAATATTTAAGAGAACTTTAAGAAGATATTTGGTTTCGCACTGTTTTTATAAATTGGATAAATTCTATTGTATGAATTGTTAATATGTTTTTTTTGTCTGCATGTATTTCAAATATAATTGTAATTATTTTTTTTACCTGTGAGTAATGATTGTGTTTATATATTTCTTTTATTATGTTTATTTTGACTTGTTTCAATGAATAATTGGAACATTTTTTACAATTTTATGACACATTCTATATCCAATGGTTTGTGAACTGACATGTATTTGGATCTGTTTGAATTTGAAATAAATTATAATTACTACACAGAACAAAACAGTGGTTGTTATTAAAATAAAATCATAAACAAAACTTCTGAAATGGCCTAAATACTTAGAATATCACACAGAATACCACACATAATATCACACATAATATCAGAACCAGATAAAAACATAAGGATGAATAAGATGATTAAGATGATAAGAAGGGCTACCAAAATGATCTTCACAATCAGCTGCTTCATCTGGAACACTGAGAAAAAGACAAAAAGTGTAAGTACAGTCCATCAGAAGGACACAACAAACTAAACTGAGGCCACACAAAGAGATCCCACCAATCAACTACCTGTACATCATATTTTAGCTGTTATGTTTTCCCCTCCGTTGTACACTCTATACACCATTCCTGTGTGGCTGGACTGTTTCTATGAGTGCTGGTAGCCATTACCTTCACTAGTAAAAAGTACAGTAAAATCCCTATTTAATGAATTGCTGGGGGATTAGAATACATTTCACTGAATCGAGGTTTTCATTAAATGGTGGTTTTCATGTTTATATGGAGCTATTGTCGGGACATGAAAAAATCATCAGTAAATCCCAGATTTTACTAAATGCAGGAACATTAAATCGGGGTTTTACTGTACTTCAGGTTTGTTATGATCGATCACAGAGGTGGGAGGTGAATACACCAATAGTCTGGGAGGATTTCCATCTTATGAGATGTGATGCTGTGTCACTGGGCAAGCAGATCCTGATGTTTTGAAGGATCATTGTGCCTTTATCTTCGGAATTGAGCGGTCCAAGAAAAGTCGCTATTCGCGGACTGCCAGAAGTAAGACATTATAGTCACAGGGTAGAAGAAATGACACCCTTATTTGTATGCCAGATGACTGATGATGGAGCAAAGAAAATGTTCCATCTAAGATTTAGTTTAGATTAAATTTCTTAATAAGAAATACATTTTTCTCCATTCCTTTATTTTGAGCATTTCTGTGTGCTTTACTTTTGCAAACAGGATACAATTTTATTTGAACTCTGTCTTTAGAACTCTTACACTGAGCCTGGATCACCGCTGACGACAAGGAAAGAACTGTTACGGCTTGAATGTTAGGCATGGCTGTGACTCACGAACACGTGAAAAAGGAATCCCGTAACAGAAATGTATCGGAACAGCCACAAATATGACGACTTAAACTCCAAATACACAAGAATATGAAACTTTATTATGTGTATTTAGGCACTAAGGATACATGCTGATTTTATAAAGTGCTCTGCTAAAAGCCTGTTTCATTTTCTACAAACTGGAAATAATTCCATAATTTTATCTCTTCCAGATCAAATAATATTACAGTTTTTTGTAACGAATGCACAAAAATTTAAAAGGCCCATACAGGGACCGCAGAACCGCTCAAATCGATTTAAAGGGCAAACCTAAGAAATAAACTCCGGATCCTAAAGGTTAATTGCAATTATTTTCCAAGTTTTAAGAACAAGTGCAGTGAAATTTTAATTACATAGGTTTTTATTTAAACACATTTCACCTAAAGGTTCCAACATGCATATCCTACATGACATAAAATTTGGTAATCAGTTTCCCTCCTCATGCGTGCAGTCTTTGGAATGGTAATGGACACCCTGAATAATTAGGGTTGTAACTGGTTTCGAAAGATCTATATTAAATGTGTTTATAAAACGGAGATAAAGCAAAAAAATTATTGTCACTAACTACAGAAATTTAGATCATGCAAGTTGCTTTTCAGAAATGCATTAAAGGTAAGTCTCAAGGCCAGCTGACGTTTGTGTGTATAAATTTACAGAACAACAATGAACTTACAATGTAGATGTCTGCAGCAGCCTCGTCTCCTTCCATATGCTCACCTTACAGCTTCAGCTGGCTTGAATGCTACCACATTTGACAGAAGTTAGCCTCGCTATTTTGTACTATTATTTTGTGGGTTGTCTTGGTCTTGGTCGTTATGGCAGGGTTATCTGCGTTAGTGATTCTAAATTAATAAGATAGCTTCTTATGTATTAAAAGGAAATATGAGACAGCTGATTTTTATCAAAATCCATAAGAAGACATTTTAACTAAGGCCATTACAGCAGGAAAAGATAAAAATATGTAACAAATATGAAGAACGGGTATTTTGGTACAAGCTAATCATTTATTATTTTTTCACATGCACTTTTAATTAAATTATAACCTTCCAGAGGAAAAAATACATTTTCTTACTTTAGTGAAGAAATATTTAGCATTTAATTAAATAGTGTACTTTTCCCATCAGGACACAAATAAGTGTAAAGCTCCTACGTTATTTACAATACAGTAGTAAACCAAAATCAGAATTTTGTTATAAGCTAATCATTTATTATTTTTTCACATGCACTTTTAATTAAATTATAACCTTCCAGAGGAAAAAATACATTTTTTTACTTTACTGAAGAAATATTTAGCATTTAATTAAATAGTCAACTTTTCCCATCTTAACACAATTAAGTGTAGGTCTCCTAGGTTATTTACAATACAGCAGTAAATCAAAATAGGGATTTAAAGATTTGATGATAATCTAAATTAGTTTTCATTACCAAGATGTTATGGACATAATGTTCTGACAACTAGTGCGAGTAACTAAAAATACTGGAAAAGTAATTAATGTTTTCTGTAACCACATTATAAGACATTTAACAGTTTCTTCTGATCTTATACAGAGTTTATGTTTTGACCCTGTTACAGATAAGTTTATGTTTTGACCCTGTTACAGATAAGTTTATGTTTTGACCCTGTTACAGATAGGTTTATGTTTTGACCCTGTTACAGATAAGTTTCTCTTCTATGCTGTCTAAGTAACTTAAAAAAAAAGGCTTACATTATTCAAACACTGAACTATTGTCATATCATGAAGAAGATTCTATGGTTGCGCCTATTTGTAGCACACGAAGATGCATAAGTAGAAGATGAGGACGAATAAGATGAAGAGTACTGTAACAAAGAACCAAATAAAAATTTTCATGAAAGGAAGAATTGATCCTATTGCTGGGATACCAAGTAATGGACAAAGTAGCTATAAAGTTGGTGGCAGTCTTGGGGTCTAACAGCAAAGACCCACTACCTTATTGGTTAGGGTTGTCACATATTTAATTTTATTATTTTTATTATTACATACAGAAATTAAGATATACAGAACTATAATTCAGCCTTTTGTTTTGTATGGGTGTGAGACTTGGTCTGTCACACTGAGGGAGGAACATAGGTTGAGGGTGTTCGAGAATAGGGTGCTGAGGAGGATATTTGGGCCTAAGAGGGACGAGGTGACAGGGGAGTGGAGAAGACTACATAACGAGGAACTTGATGATCTGTACTCATCACCAAATATTATTCGGGTGATCAAATCAAGAAGAATGAGGTGGGCGGGGCATGTAGCACGTATGGGTGAGGGGAGAGGTGCATACAGGATTTTGGTGGGGAGACCTGAGGGAAAGAGACCACTTGGAAGACCCAGGCATAGATGGGAGGATAATATTAAAATGGATCTTCAAGAAGTGGCATGGGAGGGCATTGACCGGATTGATATGGCTCAGGATAGGGACAGGTGGTGGGCTGTTGTGAATGTGGTAATGAACCTTCGGGTTCCATAAAACGCTGGGAATTTCTTGACTAGCTGATGACTTGTTAGCTTCTCAAGAAGGACTCTGATCCATGGAGTTAGGTAGTTAGTTATTTAGTTATGTTTGGAAGATCTGTCAGAATGCATGACTCTCCTGTATGTCACAATCTGTCATCATGTCTGACTCCCAGTAATATTCTGACTCATATTGTATAAAACATTTTATTGAAATATAATTAACTTTTCCAAATATAGGTTAAATATTCGGTCCTGTTATGCTGTTGAACTCTCTTGCATGCAGTAAGTTTGACTTAAAAAGGTTTACTAATTTATACAGGACTGTCGTGAGCCCCTTAAAAAAAGCAAAATTTTTCATCTGCTATTCTCAACAATACGTTTGCTTCTCCAGTGTGAATCCACTAACAACTATGTAGGTTCATTTTAAATTTAATTAAATTGAGTATTTCTTCAAACACAAATTACAAACTCCTTTCCTTTTTTATGTTTCTGTGCCAAGTCCAACCTATAATTTTGTGTCCCGTGTTTTCAAAAATAATTTGAATAAGTACACTTTGACCTTGGATTTGTATTCAGAAAGGATTCTAGTGACACCCCACATAGCTAAGACCAGTTACACCTACCTTCGTAGATAGTTGCTGGCATGTTTACTGGTTCATATGTGCATCCCTGTGTTTGGTTATCTACAAGAAATAACACAAAACTTAACATGTATCTGCTTCCAGAATGTGATTGCTACAATAACACGAATAAAATGTTACTGTTCTTCTGTGACATACATCAGTAACAAATGTTCAGGTTCATTTCAATTTTAATTTCAATTAATTTAACTACTTATTCAAACAGAAATTACAAATTGCTTTCCTTTTTCTTACATTTCTGCTCCCAGTCCACTCCATATGTTCCAAATGAACAATCTGAGCGACTATATTTGGAACTTGAATTTGTATTCAGAAATATTTCTAGTGACACCCCACACAGCTAAGACCACTTAAACCTACCTTTGTGGGTAGTTGCTGTCATGTTTACTGGTTCACATGTGCATCCCTGTGTATGGTTATCTACAAGAAATAACACAAAACTTAACATGTATCTGCTTCCAGAATGTGATTGCTACAATAACACGAATAAAATGTTACTGTTCTTCTGTGACATACATCAGTAACAAATGTTTAGGTTCATTTCAATTTTAATTTAGGATTTAAAATAAGCTCTTGTCGAAAACGTTGTGCACCTAAAAAATGCCAGTGCTACAAACATGGCATGATATGCAACTCTTCATGTCACTCAGGAACATCCTGTGAAAATTTGTGACTTAAAGATATCAGTTTTGCAGAGCTTGCATTAACGTAACGAACTGTTTCTGTTTGTTGCTGAATATTATAAATTAAAGTATTTTGATGCCTATATAATACAAACAAATTGTTTCACAATATTGCCAATTATTTCACTAACATTGCTTTAATATGAAACTTCATATCCTGTGTTAATTTGTGAGTTGAAAGTACCAGTTATCCAGTTCACATCTACATATCTTACTCTTTCTGTTACTTGATCAATATTACGGAAATACAATACTTTGGTCACTACATAATACATAGAATTTGTATAATACTGCTGTTAATGATTACTTTAAAGCTTCATGTATCACATTCATTGTAGTAGATAGGACAAGAGTTTCTACGGGTGCATACAATATCACGTTTGTAGCAGAGCAAAGAATAAACATTGGCATTTTTCTGCATCTAACCCTAATTCACATTACTCGTTTATTAACAGTGTCCAGTTCATGAAATGGGCAGGATTTCATGTTATTGTTGCCCGGTCTGTGAAGTGGGCAAGCGAAGCACCCAGTTCACGGAATGGGCAGAATGTTGCCTATTTCATGAACTGGGCAACTTCACTATTGGGCTGTAACACACATACAAGTAAGTGTTAAGGAGATGCTTACATTTACCTAAATCAGCAGAAAGCAAAAGTGGGAGGAATCTAATATAGAACTGCCAGAATGTGTAAATATTATGTTTATACTACCTACACAGAAAACCATAGTTGACCAGTGAAATCAGAACAACACCTGAACTGCAGTCCTAGATTCTGAATGGCAACTTGGGAAATCTGTCAGTTCATAATACCTTTTGCGGCTATTACAAATAGTTTACTCTGAATTTTCCAGTCCCAACAGATAGTACTTTCCCAAACACAGTATAAGAAGATATTTCCCAGATAAATGTACGTTGATTATTACACGTCATTCCAACACACAGGATTGCCGTATAGAATATGATGGAAATGTTTAAATATATAAAATAAACTGTACTTACGGGATGAGTAAGCAGGAATTGGGACTTTACAGGTGCTTAGCGGGATAAGAACACAAAAAAGGAACCAAATTGTGAGTTTTGCGACCATTTCTTTTTCCAGCTCTCACACAGCAACCGTTAGTTTGAAACGTGTGGTTTGAAAATGTTGTGATGTCACAGTCACTCAACAGATGGCAGTCGTTGCGAAACAGATGTCATGGCCGTCTCTGAACGATTAAAGTTAAAATGCAGTTTCTTAAATTTATTGTTACTGGACTTGTTGCGTGAAAATAAACAAACTCTAATATGAATAAAAAATCTTAAATTTTTCTTAATCCACAACAAAATGTCCTGCACGTATATTTACTAACATAAAGGCCTATGGGATTTTTTACGTTTCCTTTACTTTAAAAGTTCACCTCCCTTGTCTACTGCAAACAAATAACCAAAGCGCTGACGTAGCCTAGTGTCTGATAGAATCAGTGTCCACGTAGGTAACAAAGAAACGAGGGTATTCGGTATTATCTTAAGATAAGAAAACAGTCGCGCCATTTTTAGTAGGTCTGTTGTATTAAGATGATGAATAAGGACTACGTGAAATGCATTGTTTTGAAACTATGACAAATAACTTGTATTTAGAAAAACCGAAGAGAAGACACCGCATGGTGGAAAGAGGTTTGAACCATGTGTCTACTGCATGAATAGCTTCATTTAATCTGCCCGTAGATTCATTTTCTGTAAATATTTGTCCAGAACTTAACGATGTTTAAAATGTGAACATTTTAAACAGTGTAACGAGTTCGGCGATATAGTTGAGGGTAAAGGGAGGTAGGATTGTATCGCAGTAGTATGTTGCATTAACCACATTAAGCGTGAGTAGCTTGGTGATCAACTCCAAACATCGGGTCATTAGGTAAAGACCTCTTTTGTTCCTTTATGAATACACAAAGAATTGAAAACTAACTAACTCCATGGAGCAGAGTCCTTCTTGAGAAGCTAACAGGTCGTCAGCTAGTCAAGAAATTCCCCGCATTTTATGGAACCCGAAGGTTCATTACCGCACTCACAACAGCCCGCCACCTGTCCCTATCCTGAGCCATATCAATCCAGTCCATGCCCCCCCATCCCACTTCTTGAAGATCCATTTTAATATTATCCTCCCATCTACGCCTGGGTCTTCCAAGTGGTCTCCTTCCCTCAGGTCTCCCCACCAAAACCCTGTATGCAACTCTCCCCTCACTCATACGTGCTACATGCCCCGCTCACCTCATTCTTCTCGATTTGATCACCCGAATAATATTTGGTGATGAGTACAGATCATTAAGTTCCTCGTTATGTAGTCTTCTCCACTCCCCTGTTACCTCGTCCCTCTTAGTCCCAAATATCCTCCTCAGCACCCTATTCTCGAACACCCTCAACCTATGTTCCTCCCTCAGTGTGAGAGACCAAGTCTCACACCCATACAAAACAACAGGCAAAATTACAGTTCTGTATATCTTAATCTTTGTATTTTTGGATAGCAAACTGGAAGACAGAAGATCCTGCACCGAATGATAACAAGCACTCCCCGACTTCAATCTGCTCTTAATTTCTTCCTGAATGGAATTCTGATTTGTTAGGGTTGTTCCCAAATATTTGAACTGTTCCACCCTTTCAAAGGATTTATTATCTAACTTTATGTTGTGATTTTGTCCTGCATTCTGATCTCCAGACATGACCATGTACTTAGTTTTCTCAGCATTTACTTCTAGACCAATCTCCTTACTAGCGACTACCAATGCTTGTGTTTTTCTTTATAGCATGTACGCTTCCACCCAATATATTAATATCATCAGCATAAACTAGAAGCTGATGTGTACCATTAAATTTCAAGCCCTCCTGGTTTGCCTGAACCCTCCTAATGGCATATTCCAAAGCAAAGTTTAAAAGCAATGGCGATAAAGCATCTCCTTGTTTCAAACCATTCTTAATAGGAAATGTGTCAGACAAATGTTTGCCTACCCAGACTCTGCTATATGTTTCATTTAGACACATTTTTACGAGTCTTACTAGTTTCATACGGATACCAAATTCAATGAGAATATTATACAAGACCTCCCTCCTAACTGAATCATAGGCTTTCTTGAAGTCTATAAATAGCTGATGCACTGCCTCATTGTATTCCCATTTTTTCTCAAGTATTTGACGAATGCACAATATATGAGCAGTAGTCGACCTGTTACGTCTAAATCCACACTGATGGTCCCCAATAATTTCCTCTTCATATGGAGTTAACCTTGACAGAAAGATATTGGATATAAATTTGTATGTGGTTGACAAAAGTGATATGCCTCGATAATTACTGCAATATGATTTATCACCCTTCTTATAAATAGGTACAATGATTGACTCCTTCCACTGCTCAGGCAATTCCTCTTTATTCCAAATAGAATTAATACGTTTATGGATCTCAGAACGAACTGTCCTACCTCCTGCTTTAATCAGTTCTGCTGGTATTTGATCAATACCTGGTGATTTGTGCCTTTTTAACTTTTCAATAGCCATCTTAACCTCAGAGTCACTGGGCTCAGGCACCAGTGGCTCTGCTGTATGTATTTCAGTCTGCCTAACATCATTAACCCCATGTACATTCAATAGCTGAAAGAAATGATTCCTCCACCTAGCCAAGATACTGTGAGAGTCTGCAACCAGATCAACCTTCTCATCCTTTACTACATTATTTCTAGGCTGGTAACCCTTCTTAAAGTCATTGATGCCCCTATACAAGTCTCTGATATTCTTGTTCTTACTGTTTGTTTCAAGTTCATTAATTTTAGCTTTCAGATATTCCTTCTTTTTGTTCCTGAAATGTCTACTAGCTTCACGTCTTACATTGTTCAGATTATCTACATCACTTTGGTTTGACTTCTGTAACCACTGCATTTTAGCCTGCTTCCTTTCATCTAAAAATTTTGAACATTCTTCGTCAAACCATGGTTTATGCTGCTTCCTTTCGTACAGCCTTACTCTCTCTGTAGCTGAGATTTTGATACTCTCTTTAATATTTTCCCAAGCCCTATTTATGTCCTCACTAACATTTAAGTTCTCCAAAGCTGCAAACCTAATATGGACACTATGGCTAGTACGATGTTAAATGTTCTTGGTTTAAAATTACTTTATACGCCACAGTTACAATGCAATGTGTGCATACAAACATCTACTGTTCATGTCTACGATCTAGACCGATCAAGTCCCTATAGCTGTGTTGATATGTCCTGTGTAGCACGGTGTAGTTCAAAAAATGGCCGACACATGTAGAACTCTCTCAGTGCAGTTCACTACAGACACACCCACGACTAGTTTAAAATGTCCCTCCCCCCCTGAAGCTAATAGAACAAGCAGCTGGCCACTTTTGTCACAGTTCAATAAGGAAGTACAACGTATCCCCATAAAACAGCATTTGGAAACACGAAAACAAAGGTAAATTCTTTGTAAGACGCCAGCCTTGCATTTAGAAGACTCAGTTACGAATTCTGACTGACGCAGCAGCTGTCTTGACTGCGGGCGAATGCTGCAACAGTACCATGAGGTGACGGCAGTCAGCAACATGGCTAGTTGTTATGATTCCGTATACAGAGTACCATGAGGTGACGGCAGTCAGCAACACGGCTAGTTGTTATGATTCTGTATACACAGTATTCAGCACTGAATAACATCAGCAGTTGATATGGCATAATAAAGTAACACCTAGGAGGTTATGATGGGAAGACAAGAAATGTATACAGAGTTTTGTCAGTGGAACCTCTTACAAAAAGCATCAGCAATACAGAAAGCAGTGCCACAGCAATATGCTCTATATCGGTGCACTGAGCAGTCAGCTGTGGTGACTAACAGCAACACAGCACACACGTTTATGTACATATATTATAAACATGTAGGCTGGTTATGACAGTGAGCGGTGGATGGAGTAGCTGAACTGCTTGCAAGGCTTTTACACAGCGCCAGAGCAGCAGAAAAATCAGGCAATAATGTATGTGAACTACATGCCTGCACAATATTGCACATGTGACCGTGCTATCGAGAGCGCTGCACAATATTGCACATGTAACCGTGCTAACGAGAGCGCTGCACAATCGCTCATATTGTCAGACTTCAAACTGCTGGAACTTCAGCCATAAATATTCTTTTGAACTTTAAGCTATGTACTTCCTTCTTATCAAGCACTAATCTAATATCTAATAAACGGATCCAAGCACTCAGTTAAATATAAAAGTCCATTTACTACATTCCTTCTTACTGCTAGCAGACTTACTTGTCAGACATCACGTCGTCACAGTGGTGATCGGGACGTTTCGAAGGTGTGGACTGCCGTCATCTTCAGTGGTCACTCAGCCGACACTGCGTCACATCCCAGAAGACCTTCCAAACTTCACTTACTGCTTACTAGAGGGCAGCACATTATGTCCTACTTACAGACCATCGAAATGAAACTTAACGTCGACTGTAAATGAATCTGTAAGTCTGATGGAAGGTGGATGGGTTCATTCTGCTACAACAGTGCAGTGTTTCCGCCACCCACCTCTCCCCCCTCACCTGATAGCGGCCCACTTTTGCTACTCTCTGACGTGCAACCCGCCATCAAAAGATTTCAGAATGTGGAGGGCGTCAAGAAAAATCTGACCGCCGAAATAAATGCATTTCATTTGGACACAGTGGATGACTGTTTTTGGAACTTTTAGAAACATGCAACAAGATTGCACATGGTGTACTCCGCATCAAGGCGTTCTTTACTTTACTTTACCTTCGACGATTTTCACGAAACTCGCAGAAGCTCAACACCATCATGTGCAGCTCTCTTATGCCGAATTTCACCCAAATCGCACACACACAGGTGGACAGAATAGATATTTATTTACGCCCCTAAATAAAGACCGCCTTCACTTCGCTGAAACTCACAAAACTCAAAATCACCGAATACTCTTTTTTGTGGACATCCGCAGATTTGTATCGACACTGGACGATAAGTGTAGAAAATGGGGCGTTACATTTACGCCCTTCTGTAAGTATGCTTTTGACTGCACACATTGTTACGACACGCTCTATCGTCGAGTGACGTTAAGAGGAGACCGGCTACACCGAATTTTAACACTATCGGACGAAAAACTGAAGTACGGGCACAGTTACATTTACACACTTAAGCAATGTACGGCACAGTTACATTTACACACTTAAGCAATGTACGGCACAGTTACATTTACACACATAAGCAATGTACGGCACAGTTACATTTACACACTTAAGCAATGTACGCCCTTTTCTGGACCGATTTTTACGGAACTCACAACTGCTCGACGACGCTACAGAGATCTATATGGAATTTCACCAGAAATGGTCAAGAAATATGGAAATTACAGGCAAAAATAAATTTACGCAAGCAGGTAAAGTGTAGCTGATACTGCGCCGATTTTCACGAAAAACACTCACCCTCCAACATTTTGCAAAGAACTTCTATATCGAATTTAACGAAAATCCGACAAACTGTATAGTCGCCGATAAGAGGTCACGGATGGACGTGGTCTGCAAAGTAGGTGTTATTTGTTACTTCCTAACGAATGTTAAAAAATTGCGGTGTTGCAGTCAGGGCAGCTTACTTTGAAAAAAAAAATGAAAACTTTGCTATTTTCAAGGTCACGTGTTCTCACAGCATGAAGCTCAGAATCTCGCTTTTTCACAGTTTAGTAACCCGTGTCTTGCCGCCAACTGTGTCAGGAGAAACACTTGCTGTAACGGGGAATATAGTGCAACAGGTGGGAACTGAAACTACAAGTTGCATTTTGGGTAAGAAATGTTTTACTTTATTACGTAATTTACAAACAGTGATATATATATATATATACACACACAAACTATATACACTTATATACAAGATGCCCTTCAAACTAAGGGAACTAATATGACAAACGTTAGCTAAGTACATTATTAGCAAACAATACTTGACGTACGTTTCTAACTAATCCACATTCACTAGATAGGACAGCCACCAATGCTGGGCTTCTCTATATGCTTGTTATTGTACTTGAGGGATTATGGCTTATCTGCTACTTTTATCATTCCAGAAGCTTGTTCAGTGCTTCCAGCAGGCACTGCATCTGCTAGCAGCAACACGACTCATATCGACCAACAGGAAGGCCAGTGTAACTACAGCAGTGCTTAGCAACACAGGCGTTCTTGGCAAAATACTGTTACATCAGCACGTACCGAGCAAAAGGTTAACAAACAGATATTACATACAGTCCAGCACTTAGCGCCATATTTATGCAGTAACACTTACCAGCTCATTCTGCACGATTTGCTGTCACAAGTTCAAAATATGCACACAGACCGTATGTTGCCGCCAGTACGTCAAGTTAAATTTCAGATTTGGCCGTGACCTATTTCGAGTTTGACAGGCCTGTTCTAGTGTTACATGTACATTAGCAAGCAAACCCTCTGGAAAGCCAGCAAACTGGACACAGCAGTATGTGACACGATGATGTATCACATGAGTCTGATACACAGCAGGAACCACAAGTCATACCAACTGAATCACAAACTGACTGTAACAAGCTGTGTTCACAGCAGTCCACAGTCTACATAACTGTAAAGAACAGGAAGTGAATACAAGTAGCTTATTTACTGGGAAATTGTGTGAGGCTTAAATATGGAAATAATGAGGTAAAAAAACAATTTCCTGGTCTACAATGTGTAAAACGTCTTCAATAATCCTTTCCAATAAATTAACCAACTATTTAATAATGTTTAGAAGTCCTGGCTACACTTATAATGGGAGCCGGCATACCGTAGTTGATACAGTGTCTAATGAAACTTAAGGCTCCGTAAATCGAAAGTATTTCTTTTTAATAGATACACAGTGTCACCAACCACTGCTTGCGGAACACTTTACCTGTAAGTTATTCAGCAAATTTCCCACACTGATCACCAACCCATTTTAACAATTATGTAGACTTTACACATCACCTGCTGTGTTTCTCTCTGCTCATTTCTGTTCTTATTAATACAAACTGTGCCCTGTGTTCATTCTTAAGTCAAACTCACTAACATTTTACAACTATGTCACATTTCTTACACACAAGCACGCACGCACACACACACACACACAGTATGACATCAATTACAGTATTCACACACAAATGTGACATACATGTTAAGTTAGTTCACACTTAAAAACAATTCAAATCACGTACAATCAGCTACTAACCATTCAAGACGTGTTTATGGCCATTGCTGTCACTGACAATGCCATGCAGCGTCCTGTTACATACGCACACTGCTCACACTTTACTGCCAACAAAAACATTACACAAACAGTACCATAATGCTTCAGGGTAGTGCCTTGACACTAACTGCACTGCCGTCTGTAACTGTGCACAGTAACAACACCATAACCGGACATCACTTGTCAGGCCTGCTTCGAGTCCAGAAACTGGGAAACTTAAAAAAATAACAGTGTGTGTGGCGAAAGGTTCGAGTCCTCACCGCACTAGACGAAAGTCAAAATAAACCCTGTGGTGGGGGAAGCAGAGATCTCCAAAACAGCCAAAACACTGCATTAGTTTGGGTTGACAGGCATCAGTGTCATTAAATGACTGGAAGAAGGGAATGAAAAGGACACCGTCTTGACAATTACTTGGCTTTGCCAAGGAAGCAATTCATCCTAGCATTCAAAGAATCTTGAACCCAGCATTCAGGATTGGACCAATAAGAGAAGGCGAAACCCCCCACATCATAAAAAGAAATTTAGAGAGCGGATGGCGAACTGACCCGGACACTGCAGGAGATCTCGCTAGAGGTCTAGACAGTGCTCCACTGGTGTGCACCCGGGGAGATGCAAACTGCATTGCCCAACAGTATTACATACATAAACCGTGTATGCCGTCATCAGTACAACATAGACTGTGAACTTAACGAACATACCAATCTGTAACCTGACATTAAGTGCAGTGATATTTGCTATACATTTAAATAACAGTTTCACTCGGTAAGCACACCCATGTCATCCCTCAGTTCGTCTCGTAACCACAGCTGCACAACGGACGGTAGCAACACGGACATTGGCTTCGAGCTGAACTAGCACTTACATCACAGTGATAACGGTGTGTCGTATAGCACACCGCCAGACACGACACACTTCACACGCTCCATATGACGGATCCCTTCAGATCACACACGATCGACACAGATGTGTGTATGCATGCTACATACAGAGTGTAAACAACTGGAAACTTCTACATGGAAGTTGAATTTCCTCGACAGATTTTCGAAAAATACTAAAATTTGATAAAAATCCGTTGTGTGAGGCCAGTTGTTTCATGTGTACAGACAGACAGGACGAAGCTGATAGTCGCTTTTCGCAATTTTGTGGACGCGGCTGCAAACTAAAGCTACAAAATGACTTTTTAAACCCTGATTTATGTTAAGTCTTATAAATATGAGGAGTTTTCCTCCAGATATTAAGATTATATTTCGAGCATTCTACTGGTCTGAACAGCAGCAGACATCACCTCAATTCTACGCTGGTTATCTTCTGAGAGCAGTTCTATAATTAACAGAGGAAATGTCTTACATCGGCCTGTGTGTTCGTGGAGACACATCAGTTTGTTGAATGATTTTATACGTACTGCTTTTTAGGCGCGTTCGCAAAATTGCGGGGAGCGACTACTAACTTCGTCATGTCTGTCAGTCCGTCCGCATGGAACAGTTTCATTAAAATCTCACAATAATAACGGGTACTTTACATGAAGACCTCTGTACATTTATGATGGTATCTCGCTAAATCTTCTCAGAATGAGAAATGTTTCACGCAAAAATTGTAGAATAAATCAAAACACATTTTATGTTAAATAACCCCCCCCCCCCCCCCCCCCCGAATATCGTGCCGTTTATGAGATAATTGGAAAAAATATGGCAGACCAGACAGGCCACAGATGACAACATAAAACGGCGCATGCGCCTTGCATGCTGGATAACTAAGACTATGGACACACTCAGTATATGTAATACATATTGTTGCTTCTCAAAGGCAACAATGGTTACGCGAACGCGCCTGAATCTTACGTTTATACGTACATTGCCTGGCATGTTGGTGTCTGTTTTTAAAGGTAGAAAATTCTCTTTCTTTAACGTTTCTATCTTTACATGCTAGAGTATTGCTGACGGTTAATGTCTTTCAGGTGCGCCAACACAACAACGAAGTGGAAGATCAACTGCGGGCGGAGATTCGAGACCTTAGAGAAAAACTGGCCGAGAGGGAGCGTTGCTTGGAGCAGACTGCAAGAGAACTAGCAACTTTACGGTACGTTTAGCCGCTCTGCAGCTCTTATTGTATTGAGATACGTGTTTTTATTTATTGGACAACTGCATGTTGTGGTGACATCTGAAGCCATGCTTGTCTAGTCACTAGAGATGTATTAATGGCGACCAGCAACTGCTGCCTTATCATGCTTAGTAGAAATATACTTGAACATTTAACAAGGAAACAAATCTTCACCATGTGTGAGGTGAAGAAAACAGTAAAATGTTTGTTTACTAATTTCGGCGATATTAAAACTTTGTACGTAAAATTGTTATTTATCCTCTTATAAAATCATTTGCCGTAGCTACATTGCAATGTGGCATTCAACAGTGTATTAAGTACCTCTAGTTCTGTCCCGATGACACAGCAATCACTTGTTTGTTACCTTTGACTAACAAATCTGCACATTTCTCTCGCAGCAATCAGTCGCGGTTGCTGCAAGGTCTGAACCCTCCGACAGCAGCAAACCACACCAACAAACAACAAAAGATCGAGCAGCCAAAGGTGAGTCACATATGGGGCAAATGCTGCAAAATAACTTTCAGAGCCAGCCACAACTGGTATGGGTGTACTTAGGACGTACTAACTGTGCTTCCTTGGTACTGTCATATATGACAACAGTTTACGTAAATGTTATTGACTTTATGTATTGAAATTGCATGTATACTCACAATTTCTGTTATAATTGTATCAACCACACCTTGCAAGGGTCTTGCGTTAAGCAGGAAGGAGGGGATTACATGAGCTGGCTGTCCTCCCCAACCTATAGGGAGATTAGCCACATCTCAGCACAAGTGTTTTTGATACCCTGTCAATGTCACAAGGGATGAAAGACTCGTGTGAAGCTATAATGTTATTATGACGTAAGGATCCGAAGGCAAGACCGTATAGGATAACAATGTAAGTCTTGACCAATAGCTTCACACGACCACACCCAAGACCCCTCTGCTATGACGTATGATTTTCACACGACACCTCCCTAATTACGTATATAAACTGATGTATGTTTAGCACTGGAGGACACTCCGGTACTTTCACCTCTGGTATATTTCAGTCATCCAACCTGTAACTTATAATATTTTTAAATATATATCTTTGTGTCAAACCATCTTCTAAGTGGACTTGGAAGTCATTCCTTAAGTATCCTAACGGATCCATCATCAGACTCCGCTCGGTCAACAACAAGATCCAACTACCAGCTCCCGGGATACAACACGCCGCCCCATTTCTGGTGTCAGCAGTTGGGGTTTGGACACAGCCTACTGAAGAGGTTTGGACACAGCTTAACGAAGAAGTTGGAATCAGCATATTCTACATCTCGACGATTCATTCATCCCCGGCACAACTAGAGGTTGCCTAGTGACTGCCGCAGTGTGAAGGGACTGCCCTGCACTTGTATCATTTCTACGTTGTCCACTGTACGATACTCTGCTTCGGTTAACTCGAGCCCTGTCCGGAGATTGATTGACTACAAGGCAACATCATCCACGTTCACCCAGTCATAGAGACCAGAATATTTTAGAGGCCACCGAAGAGCCTTACTGAGAAGAAGACTCTGCTGGCCCGTTCCAATTATCGGACTTCGAAACCCATACCCGAGCAGCGAAGCCGCAACTGGATCCTGCATCCCGAAATCACACTTCCGAACTGCAACTTTCCGTCACCGCTTCTCCACATCTCGCAGGAACTTCGTGGGACGTCCCCTGTGTTCTACCACAGCCCCGAAGACATCACTGGGTAAGTTGCACTCAAGATTTTATTACCTTGGAAAGTCAGCCAATTAAATAATAGTATTGTTAAATTAGTGTTGTTTAAAACTTGGCTTGGAGAATCAAGGAGGTTTTCCTCCAGGACGACGACATCGTTCAAAATATCACGAGTTAACTGTGGGATAAGGACGAGCCCTGATTCCGTCTAAGGTTTTAAACGTTAGTTCTAAAATTGAGGTTATGTATCAGGAAGGTTTTCCTTTCGGACGACGACATCGCCTGAATGCCTCGATAATACTGAGGACTGTGGGCTGAGTCTTGATACATAACCGGGCCTGGTTTGCAAATCAGAAAGGTTTTCCTTGTGAAGACGACATCGCTCCAACGCCTACGATAATACTGTAGGACAAGGGCTGAGTTCTGATTTCAACCTGCTCAAGTGATTTTCGCGTTACGACACAGTACACTTAAGGTTGCGTATCAGTGAATTCTGGTTCACAACCGGATTTGGTTTGATATCTGAAAGGTTTTCCCCTGGGACGACAACATCGCTCAAACGCCTGCGATAATACTGTAGGACAAGGGCTGAGTTCAGATACAACCAAACCAAGTGCACTGAACTGTGGTTAAATTTTAAACAAATAAATGTATAACAGTAGTTGTGGTTGACAAGTGTAAAAGCAACATGGAAGCAGACAATAGTAGCGATATTTCTGAGGATAGTACGCAGTACTGTAGCATAGCTGAGGCCATGAAACTAATTACGCACCCCTTTGACGGTGATAAGAGAAGGTTAAGAGAATTTATTGAAAATGTGGATGTAGTATTCGAACTAGTGGACCCTAGCAAACATGACGTTTTTTTAAAGTTCGTGAAAGCTAAGATAACAGGAGATGCCCGATCTAAATTAATGGTGAGAGACCTAACGCACAGTTGGGGTCTAGTGAAAGCTATATTGGAAGAAAACTACGCAACAAGCCGTACGTTAGATTATTATGCTTGTAAGATGTTCAGTGCCAGACAGGCCAAGAATGAGAGTATAGCTTCGTGGGGAAATAAGATAGATGAACTACAAACAGACCTAAGGGAAGCTGCAAGGCGGGTTTGTAAACCTGAAGAAATATTAGGAGCGATAGACCTAATTAACCACCTAGGAAAGGCTTGCTTTATACAGGGACTGTATAACGAACGTATTCAAACTATAGTTCGGAGTAGAGGAGAATCCATCCTCCTGTCTCAGGCAATAGAAATTTCACTGGAAGAAGAAAGCGCTATTCTTTCAGCGAAGGAAAGATCACCCTCTGCAGCCAATGGCCCCACCCCCCCTTAAGTGTAGTAAGCGTAATAAGTTGGGTCATACGGCCAATAAATGCTCGAGCTCAGATAGATTCCCCGTTGCCAATGTAAAGGCAGTTTTGAGTTGTTTTAATTGCGGTCGTGAGGGACACGTCGCAAAGGATTGTCGGCGGAGACCGACGTATAAAAGCAGTGTCGGTAGAGACACTGATAATTTGTGTGGGAGTATCGGTAGAGATACTCATAATTTGTAAGGGAGTGTCGGTACAGATACTCATAATTTGTATGGGAGTGTCGGTACAGATACTCATAATTTGTATGGGAGTGTCGGAAGAGATACTGATAATTTGTATGGGAGTATCGGTAGAGATACTCATAAGTTAAGTAGAGCCCAGGGTAAGGGCTGGATCAGGTCGGGAAACGACGGAAGGGAGTTGTCGAGCAACCCGACAACCGCCCGTCGGAACAAGTAAATGGTTGTCCACTGTTCAAAATTAATGAATGTGAGAAACATTCAAAGTCAGAGTTAGATACCGTAACAATGAGAGTTGATTTGAGTAAGACTGAGAAACTAAGATTCCTAATAGATACAGGAGCAGAAATTTCAATAATTAAGAGCGCAAGTTTGAGACCAGGGTTTGACCACCAACCTAATAATGGGATAAATGTGAAGGGAATAGCCAACACACTCTTAAGGACTGAAGGAACAGTAACACTGAAATTATTCACACCGACGCATGAAACTACTCACACATTTCATGTCATGGGCGACAATTTTGACTGTCGATACGACGGGATTTTAGGTCGTGACTTTTGGGAAGACAAGAGGGCCAATATCAGTTATTGTGATAGTGAAATTGTTATGGGTGATGTGACAATAAGATTCGATCCCAAGACCATCAAAGTAGAAAATAAACCTTATAAATTAACCCTAAAGGCTAGAAAGGAAAGCATTGTAAGACTGCCCACAACTTCCAAAGGACATGGATTAATATCCAAGAGAGAGGTAGCACCTGGGGTGTACCTAGCAGAATCATTAACCAGGGAAACTAATGGATATTGTGTGACAAGCATCGTGAACACTTTAGAAGAGGATATTACGATTGATTCCCCTCATGTCGAATAAGAAGAAATAGAAAATGACCATGATGCCAATATTATGACATGCACAACTGCAGTAGCTGAGGATAGCAAACGTCTGTCTAAATTACGTGAGGAATTAAGGGTAGATCATCTAAATAGTGAGGAGAGGGTTTCCCTTGTCAAAATTTGTGAGGAATACAATGACGTCTTTTGCTTACCGGGTGACCAATTAACTGTCACTACAGCAGCTGAACATGCTATACCCACTCCGACAATAGACCCAACGCGGGGAATAAATACCAAACCTTATAGGATTCCGGAAGTGCAAAAACAAACAGAGCAAATGCTGCGCGATGGTATCATTGCCCCTAGCTAAGTCCATGGAATTCGCCAATTCTAGTAGTTCCTAAGAAAGCAGATGCTTCAGGTAAAAAGAAATGGAGGATCGTGGTAGATTTCAGAAAACTTAATGAGGTTACGATTGGTGATAGCTTTCCTATACCAGTCATATCGGAAATTCTTGACACCTTAGGTAATTCTAAATATTTCTCCACCATTGACTGTGCGAGTGGATTTCTTCAAGTCCCTGTAAAACTCGCAGACCAAGCAAAAACTGCGTTTAGCACAAGAGAAGGCCATTTTCAGTACAAAAGGATGCCGTTTGGATTGAAAGGTGCCCCTGCAACATTTCAGAGATTAACCCTGGAATGCTACCCGGGGTGCACCTGTACCCCACTCACATGAAAAAGTTAAATTTCTTCCTAACAGATGGCGCCACATATCGCTGGCTTCTAGTAGTTTCATATTTCAGAGAGTTAGTTTCGCAGTGACCTTCAACAGTGGAAGAACGCAGTACATTTAGCAGCTAGAGCTTGTGTGGGGTGCACCTGTACCCCAGGGTAGCAATTGTGTTATTCTTCATATTTTTTCAAAAGGTATGTAGCAACGTTTCATTTATGATTTCAGTTTTCCACCCTTGTGTTTATAGTAGACTTCTATTTTATTTTTATTTTTTCTTTAGGAAACCATGAGTTCACAGAAAGTCTTCAACTTATCTAAGGAGGAAGATGTTGCAGCAGCACTAAGAATTCTGTTTGAGTCTGAATCAGAGAACGAAGAAGGCATACAGGACAGTGATGAAGAAGATGGTGTTATTTCTGATTTTCAAGATAAAATTGAAGATGAACAATTACAAAATCCATATTCATCAATCGATCAAACTGCTGCAGATTCATTCGATTCGGATTCTGATTCTTTACTTCAAGAAGAGCCGGGTGAAGGGGACAAACTGAAAATTGTTCAAGTTCCAACAAAGTTACAAGGCAAAAATGGTTTTCGATGGAGTGGAAAAAAAGGGAAGCTGCACAGATTACCTCAAAGAAATTTAGTTGTACATTTACCGGGAAACAAAAATGAGGCTAAGAATATAATTTCAGGATTAGAAGCATGGGAATTATGTTTCACAAAGGAAAACTTGGACTGTATAACTCAACATACCAACCAAGAAATGGCAAGGCAAAGACTGAAATATAAAAGTGACAGGCTTACAGAAAATGATGCAGTTGAAGATGCTGTGACAAGTGTTAGACCATCATATACTCGAAACACCAATCCCATTGAACTTAAAGCTTTATTTGGCTTGCTGTATTATGCTGGTGTGATGAAGATGCACGGAGTGTTCACAAAAGAACTTTTGATAAAGACTTAGGAATTCCTATATTTCGTGCAACGATGTGTGAAGCTCGTTTTAGATATCTAATCAACTGTCTTCGCTTTGACAACAAAGAAACAAGACCCTTCAGGAAACAAACTGATAGACTAGCTGCATTTAGAGAAGTATTCGAGAGATCTTTGAAGAAGATGCAACAGTTATATGTGCCTTCAGAGTACACAACAATTGATGAGCAGCTGGTGAGTTTTAGAGGACGGTGTGCCTTCAAAATGTACATACCATCTAAACCAGACAAATATGGCATAAAAATAGTTATGTCCTGTGACGCAAAGACATTTTATGTTATCGATGCAGAGGTTTACACAGGGAAAGGATCAACTCCAGACAATATTCCAGTGGCTCACTATTACTGCGATAAGTTAACGTCTTCGTTCCAGAATACAAATAGAAATCTAACCATGGACAACTGGTTCACATCTGTTAGTACATCAAAATTCTTACTAGAAAAGAAGATAACTACCGTGGGAACGCTAAGAAAAAATAAGAAAGAAATACCTCCTTCCTTCTTAGAAGTAAAAACCCGAGAGAAAAATTCTGCGATGTTTGCATTCAGTGATCCACTAACGCTTCTTTCCTACTGTCCACCCAAAAATAAAAAGAAGATTGTTCTGCTACTTTCCACGATGCACGAGAAAGATGACGATCCAGATTCAACTACTTTACCTCAAATGATTGAATTCTACAATCAAACCAAAGGCGGTGTTGACACCCTTGATCAGTTGTGTCATACATACTCCTGTTCCAGAAAAACGAGGCGCTGGCCATTGTGTCTTTTCTACAACTTGCTAAATATTGTAGGAGTGAATTCTATGATACTTCTGGCAGGCTCAGATGCACCAGCGAAAGAAGTAATGAAAAACAGACGTTCGTTTCTGAAAGCACTTGCAATGGATTTGGTGAAGCCTCATATGTTGAGTCGTTTGGGAGTACCAACTTTGCCTCGGGAACTCCGTGAAACTATTTGTCGTTTCCAAATGGTGACTTACGAAGAAGTTGCTACCAGTAAACCCAAACCATCAGCCGGAAGATGTGCATTCTGTGAAAGGTCGAGGGACAGAAAATCAAGGATAAAATGCGCTATGTGTAGAAAGTTCATTTGTTTAGAACACCAAAAGAAAGTGTGCCCTAATTGTTCCTAACTTTTTTTTTCAATTTTTTCAAAGTTAAAATATGTTAAAACTTCGCTCTTTTTATGTTTGTTTTGAAAAATAAAAATCATATGAAGCCTATTTCTCACATTTATTATTGGGGTACATATGTACCCCAGGGTACCATTCACGTCATAAAAATGATGGGTAGCATTCCAGGGTTAATGAACACCGTGCTTAGTGGTATTCAAGGGATTAAGTGTCTAGTTTACATGGATGATATAGTAGTGTTCGGAGAAAACTTTAAGGCACACAATGATAGACTCCGAGAAGTCTTAGACAGAATGAGGAAGTACAATTTGAAATTACAACCCGACAAGTGCGAATTTTTGAGAAAAGAAGTTTCCTACTTAGGACACGTTATAGGAAGCACAGGTGTGAGGCCTGATGAGAAAAGAGTAGAAGCCGTAAAGAGTTACCCCGTACCAAAAACCACTAGAGAACTTAAGGGTTTCTTAGGTTTAGCAGGTTACTACAGACGATTCATTCCAAATTTCAGTAAAATAGCGAAACCATTACCAGAGATGTTGAAAAAGAACACACCTTACGTTTGGGATGACAGAACGGAAAAAGCTTTCAATACGCTAAAGGAATTAACAACACAACCATTACTACAATATCCAGATTTCACTAAACCGTTTGTTCTAACCACAGACGCAAGTAACGACGCCATAGGAGCTATTCTAAGTCAATAGCTTCTAATTGCCGGTCTCATGTGTCATTAGTGCCCCTATAACCTAATGTTCTACGGTTTCTGTGTGCCACTGAACTTCCTTAGAACAAGAAAGTTACGAGAAGCTTACATTAAGATTCAGATGATCTCGTATCATTGTTAATTGTGTCGTCCTGTCATTTCTACCAACATTTTTATGCTCTCTGCAGACATGATGGAGAAGACGAACTGACAGAGGATATGATGAGTCCCCAGTAGCAAAAGCGATAAGGAAAGCGATGGTGGGGGTTCCGGGAGAAGGGTGGGGGTTCCGGGAGAAGGGGGGTTCCAGTACGAAGGCTGTTTTATATGAAATTACGGTTACGTGATGGACGATATTTACAGTTGGCTATTCTGTCGGGCTACATTTTAGGCAGAAAACGTCAGCCTGTTGTCATAATGATCGATAAGTAACGTATCACGTAATATAATAAAAATAGAGTTGTTAAAATAATGTTGTGATGTATTTTAAATTAATGTAAGTTCATGAGCTGCGTACTTTATCCCGTGAAACTGAATGAAAATGTACTGTATCACAAGCAAGAAACAACTTTGTGTTCAACGGATGGTAGCCTTGACAGCGGGTATAAACCACAGATGAATTGTATGTACATTGAACGCAAGTCTGAGCGTTGTAGTAATCCGTGCTTGGTACAGCGTGCTTTGGTTGAGCGTGGATGTTGAAAATCGGCCGATAAATTTACAATTGTGATACATCTAGTACATTGCTGTTCTTGAAGGACATACTGCAGATTATCGAGAGGTGAAAACTGCCAGCCGTTTTGTCTGCACAAGACAGTGTAGCATTGTCGCTACCGGTCTGATGGAAAACCGAAAGTTGTGGTACCGGCGGCCGCGGTGCCTATGATTTTCGATTACTTCCATAACTCGCTTTTAGGTGGTCACCTCGGTGTCTTCAAGACCACTAACAAGACACGTGCACACTTTATTTGGAAGCGTATGGGTCGCGACATTCGTACGGGGGTGCGGAGTTGCCGGACATGCGCACTTAGCAAACCCGCGCAACAATCGAGGCCAGGTCATCTAGCGTCGGAGGTCTCCCAAAGACCTTTACAAAAACTCGATCGATTATGTGGGGAAGTTTCCCCGCAGCAAGTCTCGAACTGTCCAGGAAGCACGTACATCGGCTACCATCAAAGCGTTAAAAGAAAGGGTATTTTCCACCATTTCGGTACCCGAAATCCCGGTGTCCTATCATGCGCGATGCATCACGTCTCACGAATTTCGGCAGTCTGTCTGTACTTGGGTATTAAACATGTGACCACGTCGCCTTGCTATACTCAGCCTTCGCATGCTGAGCGCTTCAATCGTAACCTGAGGGCCGCGTTCATAGCCTACCATGGCGACGCGCACGTCACGTGGGACCAGAATCTTAAGTGGCTGCAATTGCCTTTTAACACCGCAAAGCATGAGGCAACTCTGGCCACGCCTTGCGAAGTCATTTTCCCTTTCCGAGCGGGATCGCCGCTGATGCACCAATGACAAATCCAAGAACTGCTCCCAGCGAGATGTAATAAGAGACAGCTGGTGAAGTCACCAGAGGATTGCTAACCGGTACAATAACGGTCGAATCCCACAGCCGTGTAAGGTGGAGGATTTAGTTTTATGCCATGAATCACCCAATGCATTCATGTACTCTAGGATTTTGTTGAAAAATAATGATGCTCCAGTGAAATAATTCAGCTTCATTTCATGTCATTTAACTTTATAACCGTGACATACAGAACCTCAATGCACATTCTTCATAATCTCAACATTATCATATATTCTCTTTTATGTACATGTACTCTGCTTCTTGAATTTAAAGTTACATTTTGTGTTGTGTGTGTTGACTGTTGTATAACTCTGGGCAGTGCTACAAATGCAGCGTGTTCGTGTTTTGTGTAGTGTGAATAAAATATCACCATCAGAAATGAAGTTTTTTATTTATGTAATCAGAGTTATGGCATACAAATGTAATTTATTTCATGTGGTGACAGTTGTGTATAATGCAGGCAGTTGTTTCTACTTCAAGACCGTTCAACATTCTCAGTGTGTGATATACGTCCTTGTTATATAATTGTACTGCTTACTGTCTAAGGAAATCGTTTCAAAAGTGTGGTGTGTTTTGGATGTAATATTAATGGTGATTTCTGTCTTATATTGCAGGGTGGAGCCGTGCTCGGTTTTGCTGTTGCAGTACTGATGCACTTCTGTCTAATAGGTAAGTAGTATTTTAGGTTAGCAAGTCAGTAATTAGTTCCCGACTAAATCACATAGTTGAATCACACAGCAATAGTACTACTGTGAATAATTCAGCTTCATTTCATGTCGTCATTTAATTTTATAACCGCGACATTTAAAGCTAACATAGCATTAATCCGTTTCTGTTGCAAAAGTGGAGATCAGTTTTTGTGAGTGAAGATCCAAAGATACATGGCAAGTTCAGGAGACGTGGGTGGCTGGAGAGTAGTGCTGAATGATCAGTGCTGTGAAATGCAGTAGTGTTGGGCTCGTGAAAGGCACTGGCAGTGGGGGATATGTTGTGCTGGAACAAGGATTTTGGAACTAGCATGACTGGCTGCTGGTACAATTTTCTGGAACACTGTAGACTTCCTGCGTGCCCATACGTCTCCTTTCCCTGCCTAGGCCGGTCAATCTTGCTCTACCGCTACTCTGGCAAGGATCCTCTTTCAAGAAACATCCTAGGAAATTCCATTGGGCTTCATTACTAAATTTGGTTTCAGACCTCGTGGCAGACAGAGGCCACATCCCTGCATGATAATGTGCATATATTTTGTTATTGTTTGTTTTGGTATCATTTTAAGGGGCAGTCAACATCTACTGACAACCTGAGTTGCGACACATGTGCCCAAACGGACAGCAGGTAAGTTACAACATATGGAGCATCAATGTAGGTTATCAAGTGCGGTTATTTTGACACGCTCTAATTTCAAGACGATATTTGTGTTTGCACTCAGCTGATCACACAGTGTTGAGGTAACCAGAGAAATGCACAATGTACATCGGCAAGTTGCAGGCCTTAGCTGGCTCAGTTTGCAGAAACTGCCAGTTCTGGAATAACGAACCGCAGAAATGGAATTCTAAATCACTTGTTCAGTCTATAAAAACATTTTCTCTGATTTTACGTTCATTAGCAGGACTGTGTTGTCTGTTGGTCACTTCGCAATAAAAATGGGAATTACTGTTTTAAAGTTAATTTCTCTTTTGTTTCCTTCAGTCTAGAACTGTCCGATATAACCATACCTGTACAGATTGTTGATTTACATTTCGTACATTCATACGTCTAACTGGCCATGATTCAAACTCTGCGAGAGGTCAAAACAGGTCTACAGCACCAATGTAGGTTGTGACATACAGACAAATAGCATATAAAATTAAAAATAAGTGCGTCGGATAATGTAAGTAAAAGATAGCAATAAATTCAACATACAAAGTATATGGCAATAATGTTAACTTTAAACATACGTTACAGCAAATGCAGCACTTTGGTCTGAAACATACATAAAGGGGACAAATATACTGCATGTTGGAAACTGCTATACAGTTTTAAAAGGTAGTTGTTCTGAAAACATCACTTTAATTACAGAAAGCTGACGGTAATCGAATTTTAGAAACTTAATTCCAGATCCAAGTACACATATAATAATGTGGTCAATCGGGACTAATTATCTTCCAAAGCTGCTGACCAAAAAGCAGCCCTTTTGGCTCATCAATTCGAGATGAATCATAACATAACGGCCCCAATAACCATTCCAGAGCGGTTCAACGAATGGTCGATCAATTTCTCTCTAATCAGAAACGAAGCACTGTAGAGGGACCATGTATTCAAGACTCAGAAGTTGGACATATTCTACGCAAACTGAAACCTCGAACAGCACCTGGACATGATGGAATAACAAACATCTTACTCCGCAACCTCCCTTCAACAGGAATTACTTATCTAACTGCCTTACTCAACTCATCTCTCCAGCTGGGGCATTTCCCAAACTCTTGGAAACATGCTAAAGTCCTGGCAATTGTGAAACCCCGCAGGCCACCAACAGCCCCCTGGATACTACAGACCGATTAGTTTAATACATGCTATTGGAAAAGTACTGAACGACTAGTGGCGAAGCGGTTGAATCGACATACCTTGGATACAGGAACCATACCAAATGAACAGTTCGGGTTTCGCAAAAGACGCTCGACAACATCGCAACTAACCCGCCTCACTGAGTACATAACCCACGGGTACAATATCAAGAAACATACAGGCCTCATCACACTGGATCTCGAAAAAGCCTACGACACAGTCTGGATACAGGGACTTCTGTTCAAACTCATCACCCTCAAATTTCCACCTTACCTGATATCCTTCCTTTCCTCGTACCTCAGAAATCGATCGTTCTCGGTAGACCTTACAGGCACTTCCTCCCCCACAAAATACCCCAAGGCAGGCCTTCAACAAGGAGCAGCACTATCACCGATCTTATTCACTATCTACACGGCAGACTTCCCACAAATCCCTCATATACACATGGCCCTCTTCGCAGATGATACGGCACTTTATACTCAATCATGGAGGATCGACACAATTACCCGACGCCTGGCCCAAACGCATAGCCGAGTGGTCAACTACCTACGCCGATGGAGACTTAAAGTAAATATTACAAAAACCAACGCTATTCTATTCACTAAAAGAAGACCGAAAGAACCAACACCGATTCATCTAGAGGGGCAGTGATTCCATGGACCAAAGAAATACAATATTTAGGACTTCACTTCACTTCACTTCACTTCTACGCTCAACTTTAATACACATATTAAACGGACGGCGCACAAGGCGCTTGGACGCCTGATCCAGCTGTTCCCTATACTGGCTCGGGATTCTTCGCTACATCCGACAACAAAGTTACATCTCTACAAGACGTCGATTCGCCCAACAATGACATATGCGGCACCAGTATGGTGTTCAGTCAGTCACTCCACATGTCAGTATCTACAAGTCATACAAAACAAATGTTTAAGAGTTATTACTCAATCCCCAAGTACCACCCCCATCTCACGTCTACACACGGTAACAAGCATCGACTATCTACAGACTTACATACGATCAATGGCAGAGCGATTTTACGCACAATGCCCTGAACATGATAACCCGATCATCCGTTCTATTGGCAATTACAACAGACACGACCTACTCAAGTTGTACAAAAAGTATAGACATAAAAGACCAAAACATATTCTACTCTAAATAGAGCAGAGGGTTGGGTAGTGTTTTTTGTTTTTTTTTTTGCGGTTACGCTGTTTTTTCACTACATTTAAGATTAGAGTGGCTCTTACAAGATGGTCAGGTCCATTACCTGTGTCAATGGCAACCTGGAAGTTGGTAATAGGTACGAGTCGACTGACGTATATCTCCATAGATGTAATTGCTGATGTAGTAAATAAAGTTTTATTATTATTATTATTATAACTTATAGGCATTCTTTACATCAGCACACAGCACGAACTGCACGTGTCAGTCACGTTACGTCTTGTGACTGCAGCAACAGGGCCGAAGAAAAAACAAGAACGTGTGCGCCGGGCAAAATGGCCTGTGTGCCATATATGTGGAAGCAGCCCTGTGAACAGGTAATTACTGCATTCAGAATTAAAACCAGTAACATCAGCACACAGCACGAACTGCACGTGTCAGTCACGTTACGTCTTGTGACTGCAGCAACAGGGCCGAAGAAAAAACAAGAACGTGTGCGCCGGGCAAAATGGCCTGTGTGCCATATATGTGGAAGCAGCCCTGTGAACAGGTAATTACTGCATTCAGAATTAAAACCAGTAACATCAGCACACAGCACGAACTGCACGTGTCAGTCACGTTACGTCTTGTGACTGCAGCAACTTGGGACGGAAGACATACTGACATCCCGTACTGTCAACCTTTCGCTTCCGTGCGTTCCATATATGTCCCAGGGGCTCTGTAATTCTGAAATATTTAGGGCCGTAAATAGGACAGCACTGTCGGCAGTTTTTAATTGCGTCTGTTACATTTCAACTTTTATTTATAATACAGTTACGTACGTATACTTACCACATAATTAATGGCAGTATACACATAGGTACATATGGTTAGTGTACTGACCACTCTAGAATGTAGTGAGGGAAGGAGGAGGTCCGAGTGAATCCTGTTGCAGCCAGCGGAACAGATTATACTAAGAGTACTACTTGTTTTAGATGTGGTGAGAAGGGCCACATCGCTAGGAACTGTCGCAAACCACCTCGGAAACGGGAAGGAAACGATAGCCGAAGGCCGTCGGGGAAACGAGGTCAGACTGTCGGAAGGCAGCTGAACGACAGCATCCTCTATTCAGTAGGATGCGCTAGCAAGGAACACTGTGATTATGTAGAAGTAGCATTGGATGTAAGCAATGGGGATAGGTTGTACCTGCTGGTAGATAGCGGGGCCGACATTAGTTCGCTGAAAAGTCAGAAACTATCTGGGACGGCAGAGTTCGAACCCAAGGAAAAGGTACGGGTTAAGAGTGTGGAAGGATCGGTGATCGAGACCCATGGGAGCATAGAGGCTAAGATACAAGGGGATATAGATATTCCTTTTCAATTCCAACTGATAAGCCAGCACGTGGATCTTAAAGGAGACGGGATTTTGGGCCGAGATTTTCTCAAACAAATGCAGGCTCAAATATGTTATAAGAAACGATCCCTGACCGTTTCGTATGAGGGATCGATGATAAGGAAAGGATTTAGTCACGATCAGGCAGGAGACAATCAGAGGGAAGTGGGTGCAATAATTAGCAAGATAAGATTGCCCCCCGAGCCGAAATTGTAGTAAGTTTACGAGCGGATACAGGACCCGTAACCACAGAAGGGTTGGTAGAGGAAATAGAAATTATGCCAGGGGTATACTTAGCAGAGAGTTTGGTCACAGTCGCGAATGGGCGCATAATCACTAGTATGTTGAACACAAGGGAGGAGGAACTTGAAATAAACGAGCCCATTGTTAAGGTGACAGAGTTGGGGAGTGAACACCCTGCCATGATATGCACGCTTAATAGTGCGGGGTCGAGTAAACCTAGGGGAGAAGGGTAATGGAAACCCTGAGGACCGAACATCTTAACTCAGAACAGCAGAAATCCCTCCGAGAAATATGTTGAGTATCAGGATGTGTTTTACCTGCCCGGCGATCAGCTGAGTTGTACGAACGCGGTGACACACTCGATCAATGTAGAACCAGGGACCGCCCCTATCAATACGCGGCCATATGTACTAGTATGAAGTTTAACAATAGCCAGCTCTTCATGGATTGTATTTTATCACAGAACGCGGGGTTCTAACAGTTACGTGTCCAAATTTGTGTCACTTATAATGGACGTTATCATTACACGGTGTTGGTTTGGAATTCTGTGGTGAGAGGTACTCCACAGATGAACTGGTTCTGAATTAATGCACTAGATAAGGGGAGAACTAGTGACGCCTTTTTTCACTAGAATTCTGCCATTTTTACTTACAACGAAACAAGTAGCAATTAATATAACGTGGATTTGTTACTGTTTTCAGTGCTCACGGAGTATAAAAAAATCCCAGTACATAAAAGATGCAAGCGTAATATCAAACTACCATTTCTGTGATGCTTAAATCATAAACGACCATTCCATAAAACTTTATAGACATGTCTTGTGTACCGAAAGTATTTTTGTCGCAGGACATCCCGCCGTAGAGCGGATGACATTGGCTAGCAGGGGGGTGAAACTGAAATAGGGGTATTGGAAGCATGCAATCGCGACATCTTACCGTCGTCAAGTTCAAACTTGTCAAGAACGATCGTCAAATGTGGAAGAAACAGATGGAGGAAGAACATCAGCCACAACAGCAGCCAGAACAGCAAAACCAAGAGCTGTTGCTGCAAACGATGCATCAAGTCATGCAGGAGTTGCAGGAGCAGCTACAGCATCACCATCAAGAAGTACTGCAGCTGTTCCAACGGCAGCAACCTGAGGAGCAGGAAGCCGGACAACGGCGGCCGCAGGCACCAGAACCACTTTTATTACGTGATGTGATATCGTCAAATGTGGAAGAAACAGATGGAGGAAGAACATCAGCCACAACAGCAGCCAGAACAGCAAAACCAAGAGCTGTTGCTGCAAACGATGCATCAAGTCATGCAGGAGTTGGAGCAGCTACAGCATCACCATCAAGAAAAACGTGAACAGATGGAGGAAGAACATCAGCCACAACAGCAGCCAGAACAGCAAAACCAAGAGCTGTTGCTGCAAACGATGCATCAAGTCATGCAGGAGTTGCAGGAGCAGCTACAGCATCACCATCAAGAAAAACGTGAACAGATGGAGGAAGAACATCAGCCACAACAGCAGCCAGAACAGCAAAACCAAGAGCTGTTGCTGCAAACGATGCATCAAGTCATGCAGGAGTTGCAGGAGCAGCTACAGCATCACCATCAAGAAAAACGTGATGTGATAGCGTCAAATGTGGAAGAAACAGATGGAGGAAGAACATCAGCCACAACAGCAGCCAGAACAGCAAAACCAAGAGCTGTTGCTGCAAACGATGCATCAAGTCATGCAGGAGTTGCAGGAGCAGCTACAGCATCACCATCAAGAAAAACGTGATGTGATAGCGTCAAATGTGGAAGAAACAGATGGAGGAAGAACATCAGCCACAACAGCAGCCAGAACAGCAAAACCAAGAGCTGTTGCTGTAAACGATGCATCAAGTCATGCAGGAGTTGCAGGAGCAGCTACAGCATCACCATCAAGAAAAACGTGATGTGATAGCGTCAAATGTGGAAGAAACAGATGGAGGAAGAACATCAGCCACAACAGCAGCCAGAACAGCAAAACCAAGAGCTGTTGCTGCAAACGATGCATCAAGTCATGCAGGAGTTGCGGGAGCAGCTACAGCATCACCATCAAGAAAAACGTGAACAGATGGAGGAAGAACATCAGCCACAACAGCAGCCAGAACAGCAAAACCAAGAGCTGTTGCTGCAAACGATGCATCAAGTCATGCAGGAGTTGCAGGAGCAGCTACAGCATCACCATCAAGAAAAACGTGATGTGATAGCGTCAAATGTGGAAGAAACAGATGGAGGAAGAACATCAGCCACAACAGCAGCCAGAACAGCAAAACCAAGAGCTGTTGCTGCAAACGATGCATCAAGTCATGCAGGAGTTGCAGGAGCAGCTACAGCATCACCATCAAGAAGTACTGCAGCTGTTCCAACGGCAGCAACCTGAGGAGCAGGAAGCCGGACAACGGCAGCCGCAGGCACCAGAACCACTTCTTCTTCCTATTAATTTATACTGCAACATCGAGAGGACTGCACTACGACATAACAAGCAGGGTGACAACAACGGAAAACTATCGCCGGTACACGTCAGAATCCATCGCAAACCAACACAGTGCAGTGTGTGATCTACTGTAAATTTTAGAAGTGCAAACAATTTTTATACAATAGACGCAGTGAACAGTGCTTTTAACAAGATTTTTAACAAACCATCATTTCGATTTATGACTCGTGTGTTTTATAACTTATGAACAAGTGTCTTATGCCCAAAATAGTGCATAATCGAAGTGTCATCCACAGATGCAGCATTTGTAAAGCACTTTTTTAATAGAGAAAATAACCCCTGATGATGGCTCATGAGGAGCTGAAACGCGTAGGGTAAATCATGATATATGGAGCAAATTTGCACCTTATAATTTGTGCATTTGTTGGTGTTTTATCTTAAATAATAAAATGCACGGTGAATTAAAACTTCAGACTGATGTATATGTTTACAATTTACTGACATATGATACAGCACATTGTGTCCTTATAAAATTATAGCTCCCAGTTGATGGCTACAATAGGTGGCCGAAACATGTAGGAGCGCAAGAAATAAACTTTGTGCAGTAGTTGGAAATAACGATAGTGTGTAGTATAATACATATTTATTTAAATTTTCTCAGGCTACAGACTAAGTTGTTTGTTTGTTTTGTAGTGAATAAGTAGTTAGACCGTGGAATTTTCCACGGGGTAGTTTTTTTTCTCTCTATTTTAATTTCTGATCTTTGTGTGTGTGGTTTATTCCTCCCTCTACCCTCAGCATTCTGTTCGTAAAGCAGTGCTTTGTCTAGTGAAATGATGCAGGGGTTTGACGATAGCCAATCACGTTAACGAATTTACGTAAACATTTCTGACGGCGATCCAGGGAGCAGTCGCTGGTTCCAGCACTTGTCTAGCAACCTCTTAGAAGGAAAGACACAGTCACGGTTTGGTCAATTTGAGGACAAAATTTAACACTGGAGGTAAGTGGTGGTTAACTTGGGAAAATTACTTAAAGTTACTGTGAAGCAAAGTTAAAGTGCTATAATTCGTTTTGTTTCCCGAATTTAGGACGGGTAATTTTCAGTAACCGCTTGTATTATTCTACTAGTAAAGCATTGTTTTACTTTAATTAGATATATTGTAATTGTTCAGATTTGTGTTTTCTTTTGAAAGAATTTATTTTCAACCAGTTGTTTTTTTTTTGGGTTCGAAAAGACCTTTATTATTGTTTTATTAGATAGATAGTCAAACCATTATAGTTTCACTATAATGTTGTATGGTTACATTTACATATATTTGGTAAATTCCAGAATATAATTTAGTACTAACTAATTGCAGTTATTTTGTTACGTTAAATCACAAGAGTGTTGGGTGAGTGAGATTAAATAGCTAACACTCTTTGTTCTCGGAGAATAAGTGTACGGCGTGGTAGACAAAGAGAACCACACCCTCACGAAGTCGACCGAGCCTTACCCACCCGAAGATTGCCGAACATACTCCCCCCTTCCTTTCGCATCATTTCTTAGCCCACTCCTGCGAAGATAGGCAACCCGCTTCAGGCACGCGAACAGCTGATCACTGTGTACGTCCGGAGCTACACAGATAGCAACAAGGCGTGCAATGACTACTTGTTGATTTTTTAGCTGTTGAGCGCGCTTTCTTATATGGTGGCAGCGATTTACCAGTACAAAAATTGTGGCAGCGGTGGGATAAGGGTTTTGTTTTAGTGGTTTACTAATACCACAGGGGGTTCACTGTTAGTGACTAGTATTACGGGTGTCACACTGTGTAGAGGTTCCGGCTTCGAGTCCAGTTAGGTTTAGTAACTCAGATATTTTGTGTGATATTTGTTAATTTGAGTTTAAGAATGGAGACAAAAATGGAAGAAGTTTTGTTGAAGGAACAAATTGAACAGATGCAGACTGAGTTAAGAAATTTGAGGGTACAGGTTAGTGCACCAGTTCCCCAACAGACCAAAGATTTATCTTTACTTGGCTTAATACCAAAGTGGTCAGTGTCTGATAAAGCAGTGAGTGTAAAAGATTTTTTCGATACAGTACAATCTACTGCTGGGATAGGGAATTGGAGTGATTCTGATAAGATTAGGATCACAGTGCTGAAACTAACAGACGTGGCCAAAGCATTTTATTGTAGTTCAAGGGTATTACAAAATGTAAATGTTACATGGGATGCTTTTAAGGCAACCTTCATGCATCGTTTCAGAGATGTTAGACCTCCTCAGTTCCATTATGTGCAGCTGCAGTCAGCTAGGCAACATAGAGACGAATCGCCACAGGATTTCGCAGACAGGGTTCGTGCGTTGGCGATGAAGACAGTCCCAAGAGTTGATGATCCTCAGATACAGAGATTTAATTATGATCAGGCCGACAGAATGATACTGTCCACGTTTATTTCGGGTTTGATAGGTAACCCAGGGCAGCAGGTTCGGTTTAGGATGCCGAAAAGTGTAGAAGAAGCTGTACAGATAGCTGTTACATTATATGCGGCTGAAAAGCAGGAGAGAAGGAATCAGGCATTCTTCTCTAACATGAATAGTGATATTCGAGATCGAGACTTTGTTAAACTCTCAGTTGGTCAAGGCTCAATCCGAGATAAGAGACAAGTTAGTACAGGGACAGCTGTAGTCGATAGACATAGTTCTGGAAAAGACATACAGTGTTATAATTGTGGAAAGTTTGGACATTTTGCCAGACACTGTTTCAGAATAAGAAGTTTTCTGATAGGAAGCAAGATAGGGGACAGAATAGTAGGACAAACATGCAATCTAGTTCACAACAACCTGCGAGAACTAATTCTCAGAAAGACGAAGTGCGTCGAAACACCCATTTTCAGGAACACTGGAACTAGATGGAAGGAAGGACAGCGACTCCCATCTTCAGTTTTCTAGCAATGCTGTCACAAAACAACTTACTATTCCCATTTTGTTGGATCAAGACACTCCCATTGTCTCAGTACAAATTGAAGGTGTCCATAGAATCTTAGTGATTGATTCAGGGTCAAGTTGTTGTATTTTGCAACCTGGTGTGTCAAGGGCACCTGTAGAGTGCACATCTCTCACTCCTTTCGGTGTGACAGGAGATAATTTGACAGTTCAGGGAGAACAAAGTGTATCATTTCTGATGGGTGGAGCTATGTTTAGACACACGATCGTAATTAGCCAACTACCTACTACGGCAGCTGGAATACTAGGTGTTAATTTTCTCACACCTAAGCAGGCAGTGTTAAATCTAGCAAATAGTAAGTTATCACTATTAAGAGGTCCAAGTTTAGGGTTAGTAGTTAGTGGTGATGTAAAACAGAAGTCAGTGTTAGTTCACCATGTTTTCACATCAAGGATAAAGTCCCAACATAGTGAGGTTAAGCACGTAAAACCTTGCAAAGGTAAAGAAGTACCTATACAGTTGGAAGAGTCAGAACCGTGGTCGGTTGTGTGTAAACGCACGGTAGTATTGAAACCAAGAGCTAAACATGTGGTTCAGGGAAAAGTTATAGGAGACAGAGTAGGGAGTTCACCCAGTTTAGTGTGTGGAGCCAGCTCTTGTGCCCATACAAGGTATTAGTGTAGCTCGTGTTTTGTCATACACCAGTTCAGCTGGAAGACAGCCACAGCAGAAGAGTAGTGAGTATCGAAAACAGAACTACTTGGTAGGCTCATCTGACAATTCTCAGAATCAAGTGCAAGTTGAGAAAAGTTTGTTAGTGAAGAGTCCATGTGATTCTCATGGTGGTTAATTTCAGTGAAGAGTTAACAGTGCCTAAAAGAACAGTGTTAGGTATAGCTCAAGAAATGTCAGAAAGTTTAGTAGTGCCCATAGATGAGGGTGTAAGCACAGTAAAGAATGCAAAAGCTGTGTTGTTTTCTGAATCAAGTCAGAAGGTAAAGAGGAAATTTAAGGAATACATAGCTACCAAGCTAGCTCATTTATCTAGGATGGAGAGGAAGATCAGTAGGCCAATGCGATCTTGTTCCTGCTCAATTTAACTCTACAAATGAAATGATCCAGTTATTACAAGTTAACTTCCTTGCTCAACATCATATTCGAGTTTGTAGAGTCAAATATACTCGAATCATTACTCATTGCGGAATGCATAGTCATTCATCTACGGTAAAAAATGGTTATGCAAGCTACGTAATGGAACTTGGAAGCTCATGGTGTGATGAATTGCATAAAACACGGATTTTCCGACATATGGGTATCGTAGTTTCTCAACTCAAAATGAATGCAACACAGTTACATATGGCAACTGTAGCAGGTTCTGTTGATTACGGAAGTTCTTGTCAGGGATCACATTACAAAGATCAATTCGGGGAATGGAATCATGTAGTTGTACATGCTAAGTATGAGATACATTTGTCCACGTCATCAGCTTCTCTTTACTTAGATGAGAACAAGATGGTGACTAATACAGGTTTTCAATGTCCATTCACTGAGGGATACTGTTTCGACCTTGATCAGGGAGAGGTTGTCTGGGACATAGTTGATGATTCACCTTGTAATACAAAACGATATAGTGTACTATATGAAGGACAAGCATTACAAATTCAGAGAACCAACATCAATGCAATAAGTGGTGTTGAAACCACTATCATAGTTGAGGAGGGAGATAATGCATTTGCTCTTAAACTCAGAAATCCAACTATGCTCTGTTATCAAAAAGTTTATGCAACAGAACATCCTAAACTCTTTGTAGCATTCAGGCATAATGGAGACTTTGTTTTGACTCGATCAGAAGATAAACATACTGATGTGGATATGTTTGCTTACTTAAACTCAAAATTCATATATGTAGAAAGACACATTCGCGTTCAGATTGAACAGATGTATTTGGACATAATACGGCAAGAATGCGAAAATGAACGAAAAAGTATTCAATTAATGATTACACATGCGATGACCAATCCCGTTGATTTTGCATACGACTATTATAACGGACCAGGATACACTGCAATTGTAAAAGGAGAACTCATCTATCTTATTAGATGTCAACCGATTTCAGTTGTGTTACGCGAAACAAAATGTTTTAACTCCTTACCTATCACAGTGAACAATGAGTCCATGTTTCTCACACCCCGAACTAGAATAATCACTCCTATAGGAAAGGAAGTAGAGTGCATATCCACGCTCCCTTCTGGATTTTACATACTAGGTCGATGGTATTTCTCACACCCGAAATTAATTCACCAAGAAACTCCTAATCAAATTAAACCCAATACAAAATTAGTTTGGCATTACAATGATGCACATGAACTTGCAAAGAGTGGGATCTATTCTGATCTTGAATTAGAAAAGCTGCGCAAACAGCTGCTCGCACCTATTACACGAGATGCCATTACATCAGTAATTAGTCAAGTTTTGGATGGAAGTAGTATAACACCAACAAATTTGATTTTTCACAAGTTAATAGATCAAGCTAGCGTGGAGATCATTGCATCAGATATTCTTGACAAATTTTGGGGTTGGATGAGATTTGTTGGGAATTTAACTTCTGGATGCATTGGATTATATGTTCTTTGGAAGTTTATCAAGTACCTATTAGATGTTGTGATAAATACGAAAATCTTGTATGATGTCTTCGGTTGGAGTATTAATCTCATTGCTTCTATTTCCACTACTATCGCCAAATATTTAATACATAGAGAGAGATTGGTCCAAAATATCAAACCAGAAAATAACTTATCTGAAACTCTGATAGGTGATCATCCGGGAAATGAGCAAAAAGTACAGATTGACGTACACGATAAGGGTATTGAAGTTCCTCGTGCTCCTGTGTTGTCTCCATACAGCCATTTACAAACACAAGTAACTAATTGGTAAGGTACCACATAATATTATAAATATCGTGAATATATTGATATTTAGAATCAACATATATGTGTTTCTCTCAAATATATAAAACTATGAAGAAACAACAATTCTATATCTCAACCTTATATTAAAATTTGTCTATTACTTATCAGTATTAATTAGATTTGTTGGTTTCTTATTAATGGCAGAAAGGAATAATCGCTTGCACCCTGCTCCTCAAACCACTCTACAAGCCGAAAATGTTCGCGCTGATGTTCGTCCATATGTGGCAGTTGACGATGATGCAAATGATGAAGACATTGCACTTGCGGCAGCTGCTGCTGATGTAGCTACAAGGAATCTCAGGCCATATGGAATCGGTGATAATACTGCCAATTATCGCCGATGGTTAGAGGAATCATCTGTCCATCGCGAGTTGATATTTGAGCATGTCAATATTACTCCATTCGTAGGACCAGTTGTGATCGACCAACGAGCTGCTGCAGCCATCTACTTCTATAGTATAGGACGATTATTGGATCAAGCTATGAACATTCCTGGACTCCAGACTGTACTAACATGTGCAGAATTTCTCATGCCGATGATCAATAACTGCTTCCTGACACCTTAAGCTGAGAGTCGTAGGATTCTTGTTAGAGCAGTTCAAGCATTGCTTCGCAACCCTCGCAGAATAGGACAGGAGATAAGAAATGTGGTAGTTTGTTGGGGAAATGCTGTAGCTCCAGAAGCTGAAGCTGGACACTATCTTTTGGCTGAATTATGGGGCCAAGTAGCTGCACAATCACCATTTGCTGCGCATGGTGGGACCCCACAAGGATTTCCTCCAGAAGAAGGCCGTATAGCTACACTAACTCCTGAAGAAGCCATGATTTATCTTCTGTTTTTCGCATCACATTATCCCAACAGAGCACTCCCAGTAGAACTCCTAGCAACAGTCTATGTCTCATGCGCGACACAAGAGCAAATTACCAACTCATTTGCTGATAAGATCACACGAGGTGTTGAGGATGAGACAGGGTATGAAATTCAAATTGATGCTGACGTAGTTCGTGTTTTATACCAGTACAGTTTATTTGTTTGAATATTTCTATAATTTTTTCTTTCTTGTATTTCATTTGTTGTTCCTCTATTTTTTTATTTGTTTTCTTTGTCTTCATTTTCCTCTTTATATTTGCTTTCTTTCCTTAATTTCTTTGTTACTGTCACATCCGTCCAAGGTGCTAGTGCTGGTCTTCCAGTGCTACAACAAAATATTTTTAAAATAATGTTAAATTTCTCACTTTGTAGAAGACATCCAGGAGATTATAGAAGACGACGCCATCCAAGCTGAACCAGTGGTCGAGACGTCACCACAGGAATTTCTCAAGGACATTAGAGACATTTCTGAGGTTCTAAATAATGTGAAAGAAGAAAATATCACGTTGAAGGTATGGGCATGGGTTGAAACTGTACTGTATTGTATTTCATTTTCTTTCTACAAATCCAAAGGGTTACAAAACCACTGGATATAGAACATGTCAGAAAAGTACAGGCAGGTTGGTGGAATAACATATACATTGTCAACGTATATGCACCATCTGGAACTAGTAAACGCCATGAGAGAGACGAATACTATACACTCGATCTACCTCACCTACTGCAACATGCGTCTTACGATTACGTGATAGGAGGAGATTTCAATTGCGTTGTAAGGAGGTCAGATTGCACAGGCACCCCCATAAGCAGTCAGCCGTTGACCACATTAGTACACCGATGTAATCTGATAGACGCATGGAACAGCACATCAAATAATACCGGATATACGCACTACACAAACACTGGTGCGTCACGTATAGATAGGATATATATGTCACCAACGGTGAATGAACAAAAAAATCCACACCACAACATTGGCCGCGGCATTCACCGATCACAACGCGGTAAAAGTTACACTTTACGGGAAACATTCCTCCTATTATACCGGACGAAGTTACTGGAAATTAAACGCCACACTCCTAACTATGGAAGGCCTAAAAGATCAATTCCGACAATAATGGATGCGATGGAAAAGAAAACAGACGTGGTATGGCAACACAGGAAGGTGGTGGAGTACGTGCGCAAAACGCGGGATACAACAAATTTTGAAAATAACAGGCAGAGAGCGAGCGCATGAAAAAAAAATTTTATTACTCTTGCATCTAAGACTTACTCAACAAATAAACAGACGTCTCAGACCTACACATCAAACTAAAATATTATAAAGCCAAGATCATCCAAACATACAAGACCCAATTCTACAATATTCAGGCCGAAACACGAGAAAGATCAATCCAAGAAGATGAACAGCTGTCCCTCTACCACATTGTTGAGACACAAAAGACGACAGACAAGGCACATCACAACGGTCATAGGCGAAGAAGGAGTAACAAAAACATCACAGACAGACATTCAGAATCTACTTTATTTGGAACTTAAAGAAAGGTTTGCCCCAAAAATGGGCGCGAGAAGAAAACATGGACAAGATATACTCCACGATCACAAAGACAATACCATCAGAAATGGAAGAACACACGGACATGCCAGTCACTACACAGGAACTCGCTACGGCTATAGCACAAGCTCCCAAGAAAAAGTCGCCGGGGGAAGACGGGATTATAGCTGAGTTTTACAACTGGGGACAGGACGTATTACAAGAAGACCTACTAAACACGTTTAATGGCTTTTTGACAACAGGGCACATCCCGCCTATACAATCACGAGGAGTAATAGTTTGCCTACCGAAACAGAACAACCCGCAAAAAGTCAAGGATTACCGACCGCTTACACTACTGAACACAGACTACAAACTCTATGCGCGTATTTCAGCTAACCGTATTAAGCCAACATTAAACGACGTCCTTCACGAAACGCAATATAGCGCCGTAACATCTTAGATGCAACAGCTGCACGTATATGGGGTATTTTAACAATAAACTACTGTGAAAAGTTTATGTGCATTAGTTGGTGATTTATGAACATATTTAACAACATTAAGTTTATACAACTTGAAGTCTGTGAAATGGAGTAGTAGACTTTGTGAGTTCTGCATGGACTGCTTTGTTTCTTACTGTAATTTAATATAAATTTTTCTTGAAGGAATATTATTTTTGTTCAGGACGTTTCTGTTTTTGTGGTTTTAATCATTTAAGTTTTGGATATATATATATTTTTTTTTCTTAGAATCACAGGTTTATACATCACTTTGGTGTACATGGTGTATAAATTTGTCCGAACTTTCACAACTGGTTTGTCGGAGCAGATCATGTTTGTGTTAAGCACTGTGCCTAGTTACAGGATGAGGACCCTTTGCAGGTTTAGCAACATGAAGTCAGGACTACAGTGGGAATGAAGTAGTCAAGCTGACTGGTAACACACATGAGGATGAGGTATCTCCCGCCATGGAAGGATAATATATTAGCGTAGGAAAAGCGTTAATTAGTATATATATATATATATATATATTGTACATGAAATAGTACTGATACCAAATAAATGCCATAGAGGCACAAAATAATGGGAACAACTTTACTAGTTACAACAGACGAGTTATAAGGACAAAGGTTTATACATCACTTTGGTGTACATGGTGTATAAATTTGTCCGAACTTTCACAACTGGTTTGTCAGAGCAGATCATGTTTGTGTTAAGCACTGTGGCTAGTTACTGGATGAGGACCCTTTGAAGGTTTAGCAACATGAAGTCAGGACTACAGTGGGAATGAAGTAGTCAAGCTGACTGGTAACACACATGAGGATGAGGTATCTCCCGCCATGGAAGGATAATATATAAGCGTAGGAGAAGCGTTAATTAGTATATATATAATATATATATATATATATAGTACATGAATAGTATTAATGCCAAATAAATGCCATACAGGCACAAAATAATGGGAACAACTTTACTAGATAGTTACAACAGACGAGTTATAAGGACACTATATAGGAATTTACGTTGAAAGAAAGTCGTGCCGACCGCACGTAAACTTGCTGCAGTTCTGGAGGAGAAACTGACTGCAGATGGCAGTGGCTCGTCTGTACACACGTGTGTGTGCAAGAGATCCAAAAACAAGCAACTTGTTCTCACTGAGCGGGACGACATTGTTGCTTGACGTTCAAAATACCTGATGAAGCTGCAACACCTTGTGGGTGTATGTGGCATGCTACATGTCTCATGTCCCATTGATTCAGTTCCATCTAGTCTACACCACAGGAAGTTCGTCCCCCGGCAGCTGACACCGGTATTCCAGTTCAACACTGCAAGCTGTCCATACTAGGGCACGGCTGAGCAGTCTCACACCACTGCCTCCACGTCAAGGTATGAACCACCGCCATTATCGTAATGTTCTGTATTGCTACTGCTACTCACTGCAGTGCAAATACATCAGGGTCGTATATTCATTTCGTGAGAAGTACTGTGGGCTTTACATTACTGTCAACTGGGTGATGGCCAACAATTCCGCTACAGAATGCCCGCCAATACGACAGCACACGGTCCACAGGCCGTTGCGAAACAAAAGTCGAAAGAAACGAAAAAGCGTGTTCGGGCTCCAGACGGACCACCCGAAAAGCTACAGGCGTGGACAGATTGGCCACATCAGAAACACAAATTTTGTGCGTTGTCATTTTATTTCAAAATCAGTTAGTTTCTTTAAACGTGGTGATTGTAGAAAACGTTGTGTTCTGGAACATAATTCCAGAGCAGAGATACCTCAATATATTTTGGAGTTTTACAAGTCTAATGATAGCTCTATTTGCTATACCTTTCTCTTCTACACTTGAGTGGATTGACATGCAGTGAAAAATGTTAGATCGTTCCACATTTATATTCGATTTCAAAGACTGTCTCAAGAGGTTTTACAGCCCGAACAGGGTCCTGGCAAACGCCAGAGATCCTCGGGCAGTACATCAGAGTTTGGGCAGGCGAAGCGACCAAGAAGAACGGGACAGCCCAGTTATGCCAGAATTGCCCAGGGAGGCCAGAGGATGGCCATCATTTGTGATGGCTACCCAAAAGAGCAGGTCTCTAATGAGAATTTTATCAGCATCCAGCGTGCTATCGGCGGGCTTGTGGATGGGCTCCCTGAAGAGAGGTTCACCCCCAGGCTCCTCGATACATACTGGGCTAAGGGAGCAGCAATAGCGGTTTGCCAGGATGAGGAAACCAGAGACTGGCTGGTTAGAGAGACACCCAAAATGAATGCATGGGAGGGCACAAGGCTCAGGATGGTGGGCCTAGAGGCTCTTCCTACCTATAAGAGAGTGGTGGATTGGTTTCCGGGCACCGCGGAGGATACGGAGCGTCTGTTTGCACGGCTCCGTAGACTGAACCGGGGACTGGAAACCAACCAGTGGAGAGTGTATGAGCGCAAGGAGGAACCACGTGGGGTCCGCCTTGTGCTCAGCATTGATTCGCAGTCGGCAGAGACGCTGGAGAGGTTGAAGTGGCGGCCCTTCAGCGGCACAGGACAGGCGGTCTTCTCCCTTCTGGGTGCCAAACCAGAAGGGAAGCAATAAGAAGAGAAACTGTGGAAGAAATGGTAAGTACCACTATTTCTAATTTGCAGCATAGTATCGCTGCTTCCAGGATTCTTTCCAGGACAGTAGCTGTTAAGGGGATATAAATTTAGCCCTGATACAGAAACCATGGGTTCGTGAGGGCCGTATCATGGAATTAAATATCCAAGGATATACCTTGTTCTGCGCAGGCGGAACAGATAGATCAAGGGCATGCATTAGTGTAGAAATACGAATATATGGATGCTACCAGGATTCTCTACTAGGGACCTGGTAGCAGTTCAGATTAAATATTTTGAAGGCAAGACGGCGAAAAGCTTGATCGCTTGTTCCGCCTATTTGCCTTACGATTCCGAAGAACCTCCACCAACGAGAGAACTTGAGGAAAAGAAAAGAACCTTCAACTCATTGTGGGGTGCGACTCCAATTGCCATCATACCTTATGGGGTCGCACCAACTGCAATGATAGAGGATTGGCGTGACCAGCGTGGTACTACTGATGTATATACACTGATTTTTCTGTGTGACATCTTCAATCAAGAAGAATCTTCACACACCGGATGGACTTCAAGCCATTCCAAGCAGGATGAAAAGAGCTAAAGGAAGTTTTCCCCATCCTCGCCTCTCCCAACACATCACAATTCTTCGCCAACAAAGGAATTACTCGGAAATTCATCGCTCCACGGGCGGCTTGGTGGGGAGGATGGTGGGAGCGCATGGTGGGCAAAACTAAACGATGCTTGAGGAAGGTCCTGGGACAGAGACAAGTAGATGAGGAAATGTTAAATACCATCTTATCCGAGATACAAGCCTTCATCAATTCACGGCCCTTATTGTAAGACGAAGGCGCTGAGAGCCTGGCAGCCCACTTCCTCAATGGAGGGAAACTGACAGTCATTCCTGCCGGACCAGAACCAGCCACCACCAATGACCTAAGAAAACAATTCCGGCTTAGTCAACAAATCGCGGAACACTTCTGGAGAAGGTGGACAAAGGAGTATCTACTTGAACTCTGCAGCTACAACCAAGTTAGACAACCCCATGGAGGAAGTGCTAGACTAAAGGTTGGCGACTTAGTTCTCCTACAAGAAGAGGTACGCCCAAGACATATGTGGAAACGGGCAAGGGTAGAAGAGCTACGCCAAGGAAGGGACGGGAAGACAAGAACCGTCGTGCTCCGCACAACGGACGGGACACACCTAACGTGTCCGGTTCGGCTGGTCATTCCCCTAGAGATCGACCAGGGTGGGGAGAATGTGGGAGATCGCTAGATTCTCTTTGTTTATTGTACTCTTTGCCAGGGGGCTCTGAGATACTTTGTACTTCCGCTTCCGGACAGGGAGCAACAGGGCGTTGGAACAAAGTTAAGTTTGTGCTTGTTTATTGTCTTTAATTGGAGGAATCCACTACAGAAGACTCAATAGTTGAGCAGGTGGTGGTGGAGGAGTCAGAAGAAAAGATGTTGAACGAGGAGACCATTAAAGGCTAGCATTACATTGGAGGTAAGGTCATGGGTATAATCTAACCCTTTTCATGCAACACACATTAATTTCTGTCATGCATTGTAGCTACCGCTGTTAAGGACTCCCGTATATCTTTGTTAGACTGCACGTGGAGAGAAGAATATTATGTCCATTACCTGTGTCAATGGCAACCTGGAAGTTGGTAATAGGTACGAGTCGACTGATGTATATCTCCATAGATGTAATTGCTGATGTAGTAAATAAAGTATTATTATTATTATTATTATTATTATTATAACTTACAGGCATTCTTTACATCAGCACACAGCACGAAATGAACGTGTCAGTCACGTTACGTCTTGTGACTGCAGCAACTTGGGACGGAAGACATATTGACATCCCGTACTGTCAACGTGCAAACATACTGGTTCCGTTTGGTTCGACGAATGGAACATCAAACAAACATCTGGTAAGAGATCATCATCTGGTATACGCACATTTCCCAGACCACGTAAGGTAATGTCTAGGACTTAGTGGGTATTATAGACAATTTATACCTAGATACCCAGAACTGGCACGACCTTTAACTAATTTGACAAGGAAAAATCAGAAATTTGTTTGGGAAAGACCCCAGGAAGACGCATTCTAGAAGTTAATAGACGCCATTAATTTAGATGTTGTTTTAGCATACCTCACTTCTAGTCAAACCTCCGTGGACATGGCTGGAGAAGGCTCCAACATACCATTCGAGGCCACTGAAGAAGTATGTAACAGCTCAGAGTTTTCTCGTTTCATAAAAGACCATAAGTTTTCAATTTAGTTCCTACCTGCACAGTATATTTAAAAATATCTATCTACAATACATAATAACTTCAAAATTCTATGCCCCTAGATGTAAATGCTTTCAAATTTATAATACTAAAAATTCTCACATAGTGCTAATTCGTATTTTAACTTGTTTTTCAGCGTAATTTCAAAGAAAAATGTATCTATATGTATCTTGGTAAGAGGCATGGTGACTGAATAAATTGTTGCATATATCTGTTATATTACGGATGTTTCTTACATTATATATATATATATATTATAGTAACTAAGGCAACGACATTGCATTGATGCAGTACCTTCTGTACTTTGTCCGTATCATCGGACCTTATTACTTGCTAATTAGTACTTTCTCATCATACGCCTCTTTGCATTTGCTTTGCCCAATGTTTGTGTGTATGCTTTTTGAGTATTTTTGTGATTTATATTACGTATAACTTGTATGTGTGTATTTGACCAATCATAAGAGGTCTCTCGTCTACAAGCTCTGACCCCAGCAGGGGCGCATGGTTTTGGAAACATTGTTAGTATTCACATATGAACTAGTAATGAGAGCTTGGCAATAAGCCCGAGGGTATACGCTTGAAACACCCACCCCTGTCACCCTCTGATCCACCTAGGAGGTCGCTCTGACCCTGGGTAGCTAAATCTTGTTTTTAGCACTCATAAGACCAGCCCATTTTAGGTGTAAAATGGACTTTCTTGTACGGGGGGAGGTGTTGCATATATCTGTTATATTACGGATGTTTCTTACATTATATATATATATATTATAGTAACTAAGGCAACGACATTGCATTGATGCAGTACCTTCTGTACTTTGTCCGTATCATCGGACCTTATTACTTGCTAATTAGTACTTTCTCATCATACGCCTCTTTGCATTTGCTTTGCCCAATGTTTGTAACTGCTTATTTGTTATTCTTCCTGGAACTATGGTGGCCACTGTGTGACTCCATGCAGACGCACAGTCACATGTGGAGGAGTAACGAATACTCCTACGCACAGACCACACACAAGCCTGTCTGATAAAACCTCTACGCCTGAAAGGGCGCATTCCCGATCCTGCCGTTGATCCAGATAGTCTGTATAAGTTGCTGCGAGGCCTTCCCGGCCTGTTTTCTGTAAATACGGCCTATTGCAATTAAAGTGCCTGGAACCTGGTACAACGAGTTTGTTTCAAGCATCCCTCACAACCTATACGAACCCTATTCCGGTGGAGCAACATCCACGATACGCCCCACCGGCCTTCTCCGAAATTTCGGGGATACAACACTGGTGTCAGATGTGGGGTGAAGGAGGCCGCAGCTTGAACCTACTACGGTTGTGAAGGAGGCCGCAGCTTGAACCTACTAGGGTAGTAAAGGAGGCCGCAGCTTGACCCTACTACGGGTGTGAAGGAGGCCGCAGCTTGAACCTAGCAGCGGAGCCGCGAAACGTGACGCCGTACATATCGCAGGCAGCGCCATATCGAGAACCAGCCAGAGAGCAGTCCTGCAGAGCAGTGGCGGGGCCACAGCTAGCCGAGCGAGGTTGCAATTGGTGGTGATACGAAGGGAGTAGGTGCCGAGGTGCCAAGACGAGGGTAGCGAGAATCTACGTGGGTGCACCACTGCAATAATCAAAAAGGGGTGAGTCTTTACTCAACTAACCATGTCTTTCGAACCTGCCAGTTCAAATTCCCGAGGTGCCGAATTCCCTGGGGAATACATTAGTGTAGGTGAAGCATTGAAATTGGTGCCCCCCTTTAAAGGGAATAAGAATGAAGTTTTAGCTTTTGTTGGGAACGTAGACACTGCGTTCGCAGTAATAAACCCAAGTCAGGAAGACATTTTGTATAAGTTTGTTCTAACCCGGATAAGTGGAGAACCTCGGACCGCGATTATTCACAGAGACTTTAATAAATGGGAGGAGCTAAAAGAGTTCTTGAAGAACTCGTATACTGAGAAAAGAACGCTTGATTATCATGCTAGTCAGCTTTTTAAGGCTAAGCAGGGAAAGGAGGAAAGAATAACTGATTGGATTCAGAGGATTCAGACACTAGGATCACAGTTTCGCGAGTCTGCCTTACTAAATTGTAGTGAAGGAGCGCGCGAAGGGATATTAGATCTAGCAGACAGACTGCGCAACATTTGCTTTGTACAGGGTTTAACGTCAGACCGCATCCAGACGATCGTGAGAAGCAGAAATTTCCAGAACTTTGACGAAATAGCGGAAACAGCCTTAGTAGAGGAGAGTGCGATAGCATCCAGGCAAGAGCGGTATAAGGTCGATGGGAGTAACGTCCATAAGTGTAGCTTTTGTGGTAAAGCAGGTCACTCGTCTAATAAGTGTTACTCGCGAGAGAAACGGGAAGCACGAGTGAATCCGGTGGTAACCAACCCCTCGGACAATACCAGCAACAGCATTTGCTTTAGGTGTGGTGAGAAAGGCCACTTCGCTAGAAACTGTCGCAAACCGCCCAGAAGAAGGGAGAATACCGGGCAAGGAAAGCCGCCGGGAAACGAGGTAAGACGGTTGGAGGGCAGCCGCCCGACCGTCTCCTCCACTCAGTAGGCTGCAGCAGTAGGGGAAGATGTGAATATGTCCAGCTAGAATTGGATGTGGCTAGCAGAGATAAACTGTACCTACTAGTTGATAGCGGAGCTGATATTAGTTTGCTAAAAAGTCGCAACTTGCGCGGAGAAGTGGAATTCGAGCCCGAAGATAGGGTGCGACTGAAGAGTATAGAGGGTTCAGTGATTGAAACTCACGGAAGCATAGAGGCCAGAATCCGTGAAGGTACCATAGAAATCCCATTCCACTTTCAATTAGTCAGTAAACAGGTTGACCTCAAGGGAGATGGGATATTGGGAAGAGATTTTCTTAAGCAAATGCAAGCCCAGATATGCTATAAGAATCGAACCTTGACATTTCATCACGCGGGGAATATGGTAACCAAACCTTTGAGACCCGACTGGCGCGAGGAAGAATTGAACGAATCAGAGGTCGGAATTGGTAGAATAAAATTACCACCTCGAACAGAGATAGTTGTCAAATTACCAGCCGAAGCAGAATCGGTAATGACTGAGGGATTGGTGGAAAAAAGGGAGCTAGCACCAGGGGTACTTGGCGGGATCCCTAGTCAGAATCGTGGATGGAAGTGTTATTACTAGTATCCTAAATACCACGGAAATCGAGGTGGATATACCTAAACCCGTCATAAGTATTACGGAGACAGAGAGAGAGGAACCCTTAGAAATAAATCTAATCAGTTGGCAGAGTTTGACTATGAAATAATTTATAAAAAGGGATCACAAAACACTAATGCAGATGCCCTGAGTAGAATGGGCGTGATTAGTCGGGAAAGCGAGGGCGAGCCTGGGTTTGATGAGGAGACCAAGAAACAAATTTTGTATGAGTTTCACGATGCACCATTTGGTGGACACAGAGGCATGAACAAAACATACAAGGCCATCAAATCCCAGTACACCTGGCCTAACATGAGGCGAGAAATAGAGAACTATGTGAAGCAATGTGAAAGTTGTCAGATGAATAAGACCTTGAAACCTAAACGAAAAGCTCCAATGGAAATTACGTCCACCTCGGAGCACCCTTTTGAAAAATGTTTTTTGGATATTGTGGGTCCCCTACCCGTCACCCAAGCGGGTAGTAAGTACATACTCACCTTTCAGGACGACTTGAGTAAATATGTCATAGCAACCCCCATTAGCGATCAAAACGCGGAGACCGTGGCTAGAACGTTTGTGCTACATGTAATATTGAAATACGGCACACCCAGAATAGTGCAAACTGACCAGGGCACTAACTTTGTCAGTGAAGTATTTAAGGCCACTTGTAAGCTGCTTCGGATTAAGAAAATCCAATCTACGGCTTTTCACCCAGAGTCCCAGGGAGGCCTTGAACGAAGCCACCGCGTATTAGCTGAATACCTGCGACACTATGTAAAAGAGGATCAGACCAATTGGGATGAGTGGGTGCCCTTTGCCACTTATGTATACAACGCTACGGAGCATTCCGCCACGGGGTACACACCTTTCGAGCTGTTATTTGGACACCCCTCCTCTCTACCCTCTTCTCTGAAAAGCCCCCCAGTCCCCAGTACAATTATGACGACTACGTATCTGAGTTACGAGACCGGTTGCAATCGGCGCATCAGGCGGCGAGAAGTAAACTAATAATTCACAAGGATCGAAGCAAGGACTACTACGATAGAAAAACCGAGGAGATGAAAATAGAAATAGGGGATAAAGTCTTGCTTTATGATGAAACAGTCAGAAGGGGTAGATCCCGAAAACTAAGCGCACAATGGATAGGTCCCTACGAGGTAGTAGGAGTTGACAAGGTGAATGTCACTATTAGGAAGGGACGTAAGCTACTGAAAGTGCACAAGAACAGGCTAAAGCATTTTTACTAGACGCAGGGAACTACCTCGGAAACATGAGTTGTTCGTTTTGTGACAGATGGTATCGACTACTGTCCTCTGTATGCCTTGGACATTACTAGAGACGGCCGTAGCTTCGTACACCCCTGAAGCAGGTTATAGCTTGGAACGTTACGATGACTCACCGGGTCTCTACTTTGAAGGCTTAGGACAGGCCAAGTTTTGATACAGTATGGAAGGCAAATGTTTACGTTCAGTTGAAACCGATGAGGCAAACGACTGCGACTGAACAATATGCTGATTGTATTAACAAGTTATGCACTAGCTTAGATTTCAAAGGTTGGACTCTTTGCAGTCACCTCGATGATCTTACCTTCAGCAAATTGCAGCAGGCAAAAGAATACCGGCCAGTTAGCAACTGATATCATTGGTCGAGATAACAGTAGAGACAGAGTATTCTGAAAGGAACTTTGAAAGTGTGATTTTGTTTTTAAAGCAGCAATTGACGGTGGTGAAATCATCGTTAGGTGTTCTCAACGAGACCTTGTCTCATATGGTTTATAATGAAGATATATTTAGAGAAGGGTGGACGAAACTTCAGCATTATGTATACTCTGTTGTTTCGCAAGCTCATAATGTTACTAATTTTTTTGATTTAAAAATTACAGTGGAGAGTTATGTTGTCAGGGTCCTTGATGCCCTAACTGTGTTACGAAGGAATTTTGGTATTTTAGTTAACAGCATTGTTGGCGCACGAAAGGGGATTCTGCACCCACTAGTGGTACCCCTAGCCTGATTGTAAACACCTTCCTACAAAATAGTATTTTCTAAGTGCTACTTCATTTTCCTTCTCCGTTGAGTAAAGATTTTGCCCACTTATTGTAGCAAGTGTGTGATGTTGATATCTATGTACATAATACAGTGCTGGGATATGTGATTTCACTCCCATCAATGAGTAAAGATAATTTTGACGTTCTAAAAGTGATATCGATACCCATTGCAGTGGAACAAAGGAACTTTGTGCACATAGATGTGGACAAAACAGGTTGTTAAATGGAGGAACTTAAACCACTTGAGGGTTTTCCCCTTGATTTGCGCTCCCCCGGAGTTGACAAAATTGCATTAGAATATGCAAATGATTGGTTTGGGTCAAGAAACGTTGCGAACGTTATGTCCATTCTACATCGATCAGAAGTATCGCATGAACGCATGCTTAATGATTTGATGGAGTATGATAGGACGTATTCAACATCTGAAGTTCGTAACGAAGCCGTTTATCAAATGGCTTACCAAAGTGTACTTGACCAATTAGTTCCTAAAAAGAAATTAGTACCTTTAAGCCTTTCTGCAGTGGAGAAACACCAAGACTTCCCTCGCGATAGATCCCCTGGACTACCTTGGGTATTAAAAGGTTATCGTAAAAAGAGGGACTGCCTTGAAGATCCAAGTGCTAGAAAGATCTGGCACACGAAATGGGATCGTATTGGCAGAGGTAAGATTGAAAATCTACCAGATGTTGCTTTATACTTTAGAGCACAAGTCGCTACTGTAGACAAGAACAAGATTCGTGCCGTTTGGGGCTATCCCATTGATGTAATGGTTGAAGAGGGCAGATTCTTTTATCCATACCTACGTCACCCAAGCGGGTAGTAAGTACATACTCACCTTTCAGGACGACTTGAGTAAATATGTCATAGCAACCCCCATTAGCGATCAAAACGCGGAGACCGTGGCTAGAACGTTTGTGCTACATGTAATATTGAAATACGGCACACCCAGAATAGTGCAAACTGACCAGGGCACTAACTTTGTCAGTGAAGTATTTAAGGCCACTTGTAAGCTGCTTCGGATTAAGAAAATCCAATCTACGGCTTTTCACCCAGAGTCCCAGGGAGGCCTTGAACGAAGCCACCGCGTATTAGCTGAATACCTGCGACACTATGTAAAAGAGGATCAGACCAATTGGGACGAGTGGGTGCCCTTTGCCACTTATGTATACAACACTACGGAGCATTCCGCCACGGGGTACACACCTTTCGAGCTGTTATTTGGACACCCCTCCTCTCTACCCTCTTCTCTGAAAAGCCCCCCCAGTCCCCAGTACAATTATGACGACTACGTATCTGAGTTACGAGACCGGTTGCAATCGGCGCATCAGGCAGCGAGAAGTAACCTAATAACTCACAAGGATCGAAGCAAGGACTACTACGATAGAAACACCGAGGAGATGAAAATCGAAATAGGGGATAAAGTCTTGCTTTATGATGAGACAGTCAGAAGGGGTAGATCCCGAAAACTAAGCGTACAGTGGATAGGTCCCTACGAGGTAGTAGGAGTTGACAAGGTGAATGTCACTATTAGGAAGGGACGTAAACTACTAAAAGTGCACAAGAACAGGCTAAAGCATTTTTACTAGACGCAGGGAACTACCGCGGAAACATGAGTTCGTTTTGTGACAGATGGTATCGACTACTGTCCTCTGGATGCCTTGGACATTACTAGAGACGGCCGTAGCTTCGTACACCCCTGAAGCAGGTTATAGCTTGGAACTTTACGATGACTCACCGGGTCTCTACTTTGAAGGCTTAGGACAGGCTATGTTATATGATACAGTATGGAAGGCAAATGTTTACGTCCAGTTGAAACCGAAGAGGCAAACGACTGCGACTGAACAATATGCTGATTGTATTAACAAGTAATGCGCTAGCTTAGATTTCAAAGGTTGGACTCTTTGCAGTCACCTCGATGATCTTACCTTCAGCAAATTGCAGCAGGCAAAAGAATACCGGCCAGTTAGCAACTGATATCATTGGTCGAGATAACAGTAGAGATAGAGTATTCTGAAAGGAACTTTGAAAGTGTGATTTTGTTTTTAAAGCAGCAATTGACGGTGGTGAAATCATCGTTAGGTGTTCTCAACGAGACCTTGTCTCATATGGTTTATAATGAAGATATATTTAGAGAAGGGTGGACGAAACTTCAGCATTATGTATACTCTGTTGTTTCGCAAGCTCATAATGTTACTAATTTTTTATTTAAAAATTACAGTGGAGAGTTATGTTGCCAGGGTCCTTGATGCCCTAACTGTGTTACGAAGGAATTTTGGTATTTTAGTTAACAGCATTGTTGACGCACGAAAGGGGATTCTGCACCCACTAGTGGTACCCCTAGCCTGATTGTAAACACCTTCCTACAAAATAGTCAGTCTTTTCTAAGTGCTACTTCATTTTCCTTCTCCGTTGAGTAAAGATTTTGCCCACTTATTGTACCAAGTGTGTGATGTTGATATCTATGTACATAATACAGTGCTGGGATATGTGATTTCACCCCCATCAATGAGTAAAGATAATTTTGACGTTCTAAAAGTGATATCGATACCCATTGCAGTGGAACAAAGGAACGTTGTGCACATAGATGTGGACAAAACAGTGTTGTATTTTGATAAAGCTTGACCGTATTATTTTATGTTGGACTTTAGAGAATTGGAACAATGTAACTAGAAGAGGAGGTTATTTGCTAAACTAAATACCTTTTCCATATGGATGTTGCGAAGAGCTAGGGATAACATTTAATTTCAGTTATCCATCCCTAAACATTCCCTATAAAAGGGTTATTTTCTATTTTGATGATTTTAAATATACCAGAAAAAAGATATTAGATTTAGAAAAACATTACGGAACATGAATGGAAAAAAATTATTACTTGGTTAGTTATAGTTTATATGCTATTTCTGTGTATGCTTTTTGAGTATTTTTGTGATTTATATTACGTATAACTTGTATGTGTGTATTTGACCAATCATAAGAGGTCTCTCGTCTACAAGCTCTGACCCCAGCAGGGGCGCATGGTTTTGGAAACATTGTTAGTATTCACATATGAACTAGTAATGAGAGCTTGGCAATAAGCCCGAGGGTATACGCTTGAAACACCCACCCCTGTCACCCTCTGATCCACCTAGGAGGTCGCTCTGACCCTGGGTAGCTAAATCTTGTTTTTAGCACTCATAAGACCAGCCCATTTTAGGTGTAAAATGGACTTTCTTGTACGGGGGGAGGTGTTGCATATATCTGTTATATTACGGATGTTTCTTACATTATATATATATATATTATAGTAACTAAGGCAACGACATTGCATTGATGCAGTACCTTCTGTACTTTGTCCGTATCATCGGACCTTATTACTTGCTAATTAGTACTTTCTCATCATACGCCTCTTTGCATTTGCTTTGCCCAATGTTTGTAACTGCTTATTTGTTATTCTTCCTGGAACTATGGTGGCCACTGTGTGACTCCATGCAGACGCACAGTCACATGTGGAGGAGTAACGAATACTCCTACGCACAGACCACACACAAGCCTGTCTGATAAAACCTCTACGCCTGAAAGGGCGCATTCCCGATCCTGCCGTTGATCCAGATAGTCTGTATAAGTTGCTGCGAGGCCTTCCCGGCCTGTTTTCTGTAAATACGGCCTATTGCAATTAAAGTGCCTGGAACCTGGTACAACGAGTTTGTTTCAAGCATCCCTCACAACCTATACGAACCCTATTCCGGTGGAGCAACATCCACGATACGCCCCACCGGCCTTCTCCGAAATTTCGGGGATACAACAAAATTATTTAGTTTGCTTTAGTAAATTAGTTATTTTGTCGACGCAATTATTTGATGTGTTTTAGTATACAAGTTTATTGACAATCTAAACGGTACACTAACGAAGGGGTTTGTCGGGTAGGGGTGGTAATTCCGTCTCCCCCACCCCCCTCTAGGCGATACTGGTGCTGCAATCTTGCAAGCAACAGCTAAACTAAATTCTGCTACCACGGACGACATGTTGTAACCTGTCGCCATTTTGTTAGTTAGTTAGTGAGTTGCGGTGTGGAGTTTTTACAGGTAAGAAATTCTTGAAGTACGCAGTTATTATTACATTGTTCGCAATTCAGTATACCGCGTTCGAATGAGTTTGATTGTAGCAGTTAGATGCACTGTGAATGATGTTGCAAACGTCTGTGGTTTTGTGTTAGAACGATTCCGATTGTGGACGTGAGGTGGCCTTAAATATCGGATAGCAGCACGTGGCAGCAGTTCACACAAGGGAGAAAGAACAAATAGACAGAGCCATTATAAAGGCAGAACAAGACGCGGATACTTTTTGTAGGGAAATCAGGAGTAAATAAAACACTACCAGAGTATATAGAAGACCAGGACGAACTCCTTTACAAGAAGGAACCACGCGGACAATTAAGACTGATTATTCCTAAGGGCTTGGTCACTAGAATAATCAGACAACATCATGATTCTCGATGTGCAGCACATGCAGGAATTAGAAAGACGCAACAGTGGCTACAGACAAAATACTATTGGACTAGTTTGCATCAAGATGTAGAAGATTACGTTCGGAAATGCGACAAATGCGCCCGAATGAAGCCAAGGGACCAGGGGATGTATTATAAATAGATATTACTGGACCATACGAGACATCGAGGGAAGGGTATCGATACCTGCTTACGTGTATCGATCATTTTACTAAATGGCCGGAAGCCATACCACTAAAGGACCAAGAAGCCTCGACCATTGGTCGAATTCTAGTTGACTAAATTTTTGCTAGACGCAGAGTGTATAATATAGTCCTTAGCGACCGCGGACGAAATTTTACGTCCGAGCTTATGAAGGAAATATGTTTGTTATGGGGGGTGAAAAAGGTATTTACCAACCCGTACCATCCGGAAGGTAACGGACAGATTGAAAATTTTCAGAGTTTTAGATAATGGGCTAGCCTGTGAGATAAATGGACGAAGGGATGATGGGGAAATCATGTTGATTTAGTGTTATGGGCTTACAGATCGCAACCCCACAGCACCGTAGGATACTCTCCATTCTATATGACACACGGAAGAGAGATGATAGGACCGGGAGATAAGGAATTGTCAGCCTGATAAGGAATTGTCAGCCTATCTTAAGAGACAAGCGCGAGCGCACTGATGGGAAGGAATTTGTAGATAATTTAGCTTCAAAAATGAGGAAGATCCATAAGGAAGTTAGAAAGAAAATTAGTGACGGAAGGAAGACCCAGCGGCGATATCATGATAGGAAGACGTAAAAACTGGATATGAGCAAGGAGACTTAGTCTATTGGAAGATGGTAAAAGGGAAAAAACTAGGCGATAAATGGGTAGGACCATATAAGGTGATAGGAAAATTGTCAGACGAAGTATATAAGGTTGAAGGACCCCAAGGGAGGATAATGAACCTGAATGTAGGAGAATTGAAGAGATGAAGGGCTACCTCAGAACACATACGCGACCAAAAAGCGCGAGAGAAGGAAAGGCACAGAAACACGCAAATAAAGGAGAAAAGTGACAGTGACTCAGACGAGGACAGAGACTTAGAATGGGTCCGAGAACATAAATGGGACCGGGTGGCACACCCTAGACTTGACAAGACCCCTATGAGCAAACATGAATCAGACGAGGAGGACGCCTCGATTAATGAAAAAGGGTTAGGGGACAGATATGATTTGCGTCCTCGCATACATATTAATTACAGGGAATAGAGGACTAGGATGGCCTGGAAGAACAAGAGAAAATTGAAGGGTGATTTATTTTCTTTTTAATTTTCATTCATGATTTATAAGCTTTGTGTAACAATGATGGAATATTCCAGCTGTACAGCTAAGGTATAAGGTTTAGATGACTTTCGTGAGACTTACACACTCAGTAGAAACACCAAGGCTATGAGAACTGCAGGTCAGCACATAGTAGGAAGCGTTGGGAACTAGAACAATGTGTTTTAATTAGTTGATCCCTATGTGGGAGGAATTGTAATAAGGAGTTTGATTGGAGAATGAGTTATGAGCAGCCACTATGTCACGTATGATTTGAGTGTGGAACCGAGGTTTTAAATAATGAGGGAGACAATGCCTCGAGGCAGTTTGGCTTTAGTTTTTGGAAGGAGTAATTTGAAATTAATAACCTGTTGGAAATTGAAGATAATAAGCTTTTTCTACTTGTAAAAGTGATAAAGTCGGCGTAGTTATGGAAAGCAGCCGCAAAATGTTAAGTTATTTTGGCTAAAACATTTAAGTACAAACCCAAAAGAAGTTTCCATCATTTTGCTTAAAATGATAGGAAAATGAGTGGTAGAAGTGATTGTTTATCAACGGAGTGATAAAGTGAAAAGTAATTAAGAAGATAAGTGAAACCGCGTGAAGTAAATGAAAAGCGGAAACGGCGTAAATTTATTAGTGCTAACTGCGTCACTAACAGTGGCCGTGCGGTCTAAGGCGTGGGTCTGCGGCCGCTCGCTTACTAGGATCGTGGGTTCGAATACAGTAGAGATGATTTCTTTCGGAGTGAATTACCATACCTTATACAACAAGCACCACACGAGTTCATTCTCGGTGGCGACTTCAACTGTGTCACACATCGAGAAGACTGCACAGGAATACCACACTTCAGTAAACCATTAAATACACTCATAAATACATACCAGTTAACAGATGCATGGAATAGTACAAGACCAACACATGGCTACACACACTACACGTCTTACGGAGCGTCCCGAATCGACAGGATATACCTATCCCCACTAATGACCAAAGAAAAAATAAGCACTACAACGCACATAGCACCTTTTACGGACCACAATGCAGTACAGGTTAAACTCAACACTCCACGCACCTTTGCGATAAGAGGTTATGGGACATGGAAAATGAATATCAACTTAATAAACACAACAGAAGCCCAAGAAAAACTCCAGTCAATATGGAACGAATGGAAAACCAAACAGAAATGGTATAACGATATACAACACTGGTGGATAGCGTGTGTAAAACCTCGTATACGACGCTACTTCATTACAAAGGGGAAAGAACACGCACAAGACTACAGGCACAAAGAAAATTTCTACTACGAATGCCTATATGATTTAACCCGTACATTCTCAAACACGCCAGAAACAAACATGAAAATAAAATATTATAAGGCCAAACTGATTCAACTAAAAGGACAGCGATTACAACACATACGTATAGAATTACGAGGCAATGAAACATTACAAGCAGAAAGCACTTCATTATACCACCTAATACGCCGACAAAAACGAAGACAAAATAGAAACATCGTCAAAATAACTGACGCAGAGGACACACCACACACAACATTACAGGCCATTAAACGAACCTTCTACATAGAGCTACAACACAGATTCAGTACGATACAAGTACAAAATGACAGCATTACCACAATGTGTGCGGCCATAATTCGGAAAATCACTGATGAACAAAAAGAATACATCAACATGCCGATCTCCGAATCCGAACTAAGTGCCGCAATAAAAAGAGCACCAAAACGGAAATCGCCGGGAATAGACGGAATTGTCACAGAATTCTACACTAGGAATACAAGAATGATATCGAATGACCTACTACAACTGTACAACAAATTCTTTACATCAGGGAAGATACCAGAAGCGATAAAAAGAGGAATCATAGTGTGTTTACCTAAACATAACAAACCAGCAAAAGTAAATGACTACCGCCCCCTAACGTTACTCAACACCGATTACAAACTATACACACGAATCCTAGCAAGACGTCTACAGACGACAATAGGAGAAATAATGAATGAAGACCAGTACAGTGCGGTAAAAGACAGAAACATAATAGACGCAGCAACAGGTATACGTGACGTGATAGCGGCAGGACAACACACCGCACAAGGAATATGTTTGATGGTGATTGACTTTGAAAGAGCGTTCGACAATATTGCCCACGAATATTTAAGACGGGTCTTACAAACACACAACTACGGACACAACATGACACAAGCGATCCTGTCATTATACGACAGCGCTGTATCCAAAATAAACATCAATGGTCACTTCACGAGCGACATACCAATACAATGCTCAATACGACAAGGGTGTCCAATGAGTTCGTTATTATATGCGATTGTAATAGACCCTTTCATAAGCCTATTAAAACTGAAACTAAGAGGATTGAAAATAGGAAAGGACCGACAACCAGTAACATGTATAACATACGCGGACGACATTACCGTCATTTTACGCGATACATGCGACTTCAACATCGTAAAACAGACTTTAAAGATCTATGAGCAGGCAGCGGGAGCCCACATCAACTGGGCAAAAAGTAGCGCGCTACCTATAGGCAACTGGGACCGAACACACGACCTCGGAGGAATAAGATATCAACCCACCAATAAAATCTTAGGAATATATTTCGGCTCAACGATACAACAAACTATCGAATACACCTGGGATGAAAAAGTCGAAATCATACAAGGGACCATCAAAGACGCACACACAAGAAATTTAGATCTACAACAACGTATCTGCATTAACAACGCCTACCACTTATCTAAGATTTGGTACACAGCACAGATCGTTCCTATAACAGAAGAAAAAGCACAAAAAATTACGATGACTCACCAATACCTATGGCAGGAAACATATTCCGCGTTCCAGCATCAACACTGCACAGGAAAAAACACGAAGGAGGACTGGCTATGATTAATATCAAGGCGAAATGTTGCACACTATACATCACGCGAATAATGAAACAATCTCAACAAAGAGGGAACATCACAGGAAACTGGATCAAACATAACGCACAATATGCACAAAAACAGAACCCCCCGCAATGGGCCCCACTTCCGAAGGAGATTGAATACTTACGCAGTTATTTTCAAGAACTCGCGTATATTAGCCCAAAAAAAGCCGAAGACAAAGATGATACCTACAAAAAGAACGTATACCAGACACTCTACTCTGCAAGATTTCATATCAGCATAACATTACCAATCCGTGTACAAGAAAAACACCAACACAGCAATTGGACGTCCATATGGAACAATATACACAAACGATTCCTACCAACCACAACCAGAACAATATGGTACATGGTTGTCCACGACATCGTACCCACCAACGAAAGACTACAAAAAATCAAGCTCCACGAAACGGGAGAATGCAAGGACTGTAGAAACAAAGACACTATCCTACACAGATATACAGAATGCATCCGAGCACAAGAAATATGGGTTTGGACTCAACAGAGGATCGCATATATCCTACGAACATCAACAACCGAAGTCAAACATGAATGGATCTGTCTTCCTGACTATAACATTTACCCACCACAGAGGCATAACGCAGTAACATGGCTTATAGGCCATTAGATAGGATATATTCACAACAACGAGACACCTACCAGACAGGACTACATGGATTTCTTACGAAGAGCAAGAAAAAAAATTTATGCCACAAACAAGAGACCAACATATTGCGGGAAATACTTAGATATTATTGACTACTAAAGAACACCGTAGAATTGCACCTCCATTACCGCACAACTGTACACTAGAAGACAAAATGATGCGAGTGACACGGGAATAAACGAAGAACCAGACAAATCTGGGACCAATATACACTCTAAACGGAATCTGTCAGTACTAATGTCTGCACATAATATATGATTGTATGTAATTATACTTGTCATTAATAAAGAGTTTTAAACAAAAAAAAAATACAGTGTGACTCAAGCAGTCGTGCAGGGTGATTCGGTGGTGATACTTACGCAACCGAAGCTTGTTGTACGGGTGTAGAGCAGCTTTAGAGATAAAGTTATTCAGTCATAATGCAACAGTATGAAAGAAAAGAAACAATATTGTGCACCTTCGATAAGGGTAGTCCGAAAATCAACGCGTATGATATACAGGAATGGATCTACAATAAGTTACAATTAGATACAGAAGATGTGGTGACTCTTCAGATAGATGGGCCTCAGCGACAAGTTTACATTAAAACCAAACATTCGAAGGTGGTGGATGACCTGTTAAACCGCACTAAAGGTGAGTTAATGTATGTTCATGATTCTGGAGAGACTTCTAGAGTTATTATCAGTCAAGCTGGATTAGGGCGACGAAATGTTCGCATTGCAAACTTACCGCCGGAAATGCCGGGGGAAATAATACGGAAATATATGGAGAAATACGGCACAGTTACGTCGATACAGGAAGAAAAATGGGCTACAATATATAGATATAATGTCAATAACGGTATACGCATCGTTAACATGGACCTACGGACTCTATGTCCCTTCACACATATATATAGATGGCTATCGTGCGCTAATATCTTATGTAGGACAGCCTCATACTTGTTACGTATGTGGAGGCGTCACCCATATAGCACTGGAGTGCCCTTCACGGAAATACAAACGTACAGAGGACAGATCGTCAACAAATCATACATGGGCCAATGTAGTCAACAAGGGCCCTATTGCACAAGATAGGTTAGAACCGGCGACGCAAACATATAGAACAAGCGCAAATAACACAAATCCAAAACGACAACCATTTGGAGGACAGAATGACGAGGAAATAAGAGTCTTGAAACAGGGAAAAGAGTTGGAACAAGAATCAACCGAAGAACTGATGGACCTAGAAACAATAGACAGGTCAGCGGAAGAAGACAAAGATGGAGAGAAGATGAATACAATTGGAATTACGACAGCTAGTGACGACAGTAGTAAACTCATACAAACAAAGGAGAGGACAATCGACATAGATACGACATATGAACATAAAGATGAACCGACTGAGACCATGTCACATTCTGATAAGAATGTGAAGAGAATCAAAACAGTACACGGATAGTAGGAAAGAAAACCAGACAACAGGAAGACATTGCAGTGCGAGAAATAGCTGCAGCCGCGATGGAGGAATATCCGCCTCTCACTCCAACGACAGATGATGAACAAGAGCTAGTCCGCCCCCCACATACCAGGAAAAAGAAACAACGTACAGAAGTCGACACGTCTGCGGAGAGAAGGGAAGGAAGAAGTTCCCGATACAGACGAATTTAATATTGCTGTCAACACATCGCATCATCCGGCTTTTAACGTCGTCACCCTTAATATAAATGGAATACAATCAAGCACGAGGAAGCTACATATGACCAGCTTGATTAAATACAAAATAGAACCCTCTACACACAATGACAAGGGACAATAAAAAGAAATACGGAAATAAGAAGGAAGACGAACACACAAATAAACCACTTATACCACAGACATGGGTGGACATGGTACACGAAGACATAACACACAGTGTACGAGTAGAGAAATTAAAAACAACTTCGCAAAGCGAAAATGACGACGACAAAACGCAACTATTGCATACAACCAAAAAGGAACAACGGTTAGAAAATGAAACAACAACTGAAGGAAAGAAAAGTAGAGCCTTACGTAACAGACGATTGTAAAAAAAAAAAAAAATATATCTCTTCAATGTTACCACCTTGAATATAAACGGCATACAAGCGGGGACACGCATACACATGCTGAACGATTTTTGTAACACCCACGGTATAGATATTCTACTACTGCAAGAGGTAACTCATGAACGGTTCGATGGAATTATTAACAGGAATGTATACATAAATGTGGGCACAGAAACAAGAGGGACAGCTATTATCACAAAAAGAACTATACAACTGAATAATATAATTAGATTACCATCTGGAAGGGGAATAGCGGGGTGTGGAACAACTTATATATCATCAATATCTAGAACAACTTATATATCATCAATATCTACGCCCCATCAGGAACAGGGAAACGAAAAGAAAGAGATGAATTCTTTACACGCGACCTGCCATACCTATTACAAACGGAGCCACAAGACTATATCGTGGGTGGAGCCTTTAATTCTGTAATAAACAGCTCTGACTATACGGGTCCCCCGACAATCAGTAAACCTTGAGAGGCCTTCATAACACGTTGCAAGATGAAAGATGTATGGGACAATCAACGCAATCCCAACGGATATACGCACTTCACGGCGCATGGTGCTTCTAGAATCGACAGAATATATCTGTCAGAAACATTAAACACGAGAAAGATCGCTACTACATTACTAATAGCGGGCTTTACAGATCACAATGCGGTGCAAGTAAACATCAAGGAGCAACAGCACACGCCAGTAAGAGGAATGAACACATGGAAGTTAAACACACAATTACTAGGATATGAAGACGCATACAATAGATTTAAAGCCCAATGGACAACGCGGACAAATAAAAAAAGGTGGTATAGAGACTCAGAACACTGGTGGGTGGCGTGCGCAAAAACACGAATACGTAGATTCTTCCAAGCGTTAGGAAAGGAGAGAGCATACGAATTTAAACAACAAGAAAACTTCTATTATACTTGTTTGTACGACCTACTCAGCAATTCTACAGACTACAAACAATTAAACCTACGAAGCAAATACTACAAAGCGAAAATAGTGCAAATCAATGGGAAGAAACTAAGACAAATCCAAACTGAATTAAGAGATAATATGGTATTACCTGACGAACAGATCACACTATACCACATCATCAAACGCAATCAACGTAGACAGAAGTAACTGATCAAAGAAATACAAGACACAGACGGTATAATACACAATAATATAAATGGAATAAGGAACACGTTTTATAGAGATATACAACATAGATTTACCTATCAAAGTCAATAGGGAAACCACAGACAACATGTGCTCAACAATGGTACACACCATTGTGGAGACGGACATGGAATATATGGATGGACCCATAACAAAAGAGGAACTCATAAATGCAATCAAATCAGCTCCGAAAAATAAATGATGGAATAACAGCAGAGTTTTACAAATGGAGTAATGACATAATGACAAACGACATACTTCCAGTATACAATTCCTTCTTTGAAACGGGAAAAATACCTAAAGAAATCACACGGGGCGTAATAGTATGTTTGCCTAAAAACAATAGACCAAAAACGGTGTCGGACTACAGGCCATTAACATTACTAAACACCGACTATAAAATTTACGCTAGAATATTAGCCAATCACATAAAAATGACAATGCGAGACATCATAAGTGATACCCAATATAGTGCCGTCCCAGGACGTAACATATTAGACGCAGCGACCGGCATCAGAGATGTCACAGCGTGGGTCAAAATACACAAAATGGATTTTGCTTACTGACGATAGATTTTGAACGCGCCTTTGACAACGTTGCGCATGAGTGCTTGAAATGCATTTTAGCCAGATACAAATATGGAGCGAAAATGATCAAAGCAATAATGTCCTTGTACGAGAATGCGACTTCTCGTGTAAATTACAATGGATATTATACTGGTGATATAGCTATCAAATGCTCAATACGACAGGGTTGTCCGATAATCTCGTTGCTATATCCCATTATTTTAGACCCCTTTCTGAAACTACTCCATACGCGGTTACGAGGATTGAAGATAGGCACCGAAAAGAAAAAAATTACTTGCGTGGCGTACGCCGATGACGTCAGTGTGATCATACGCGACACACGCGATATAAGTACACTCAATAATATCCTTCAAATGTTTCACAAAGCATCGGGAGCAAAGGTGAATTGGAACAAATGCAGTGGCTTGCCTATTGGGAACTGGAATCAAACTCAAAACATAAACAATATAAGATACGTACCAACCACAAAGATACTAGGGATCTATTATGGCGCAACCATTGCTCACACCATTGATTATACATGGAAAGAGAAAGTACATAAACTACAAGGAATAGTCTGAGACATCTTTCTAAAATCTGGTATACGTCGCAAATCCTCCCCATTACGGAACAGTATGCGCGACAACTAATGGCAACAGTAACATACTATATATGGAAAGGTTCAATTTTTCGAGTGCCAAACTCAACATTATGTCAACCTGAAATGAAAGGAGGCTTACAAATGACAGATGTAAAAGCTAGATGTCATGCGTTGTTTGTCACGCGAATCCTATTACAACAACAGCAACAGGATAGTCTTACAGCACAATGGCTGACACAGCATACACACCTCATACAGTATCACAACCCCCCCCCCCCCAATTGTGTACAATTACCGGAAGCACTTGAATACCTCCGACCATTTCTACAAGAAATGGCATATATAAATCTAGCAACAAACAAACCAGTAGACACTATGGTAAAGACAGAAATATATGAAAGGTCACTCAAAGTACAATACCCTACAGCCACGTCACAAAAGATGAGAATACAAACAAAACACCCAGACCGAACTGGACGAAAATATGGCAAAATATAAACAAAAAGTTCCTACCGCACTCAGTCCGTGCATTATGGTACACGATAGTGCACGATATAGTGCCTACTAATAGTAGAATGAACAATATCAAACTCCACGACACAGGACATTGCACGCATTGCGGACAGACACACACGATACAACATCGGTTTACAGTGTGCACTTTTAGAATAGACATATGGCAGTGGACACGATTGAGTATCGCCACATTTCTTAGAATACATCCAAGCAGAGTACCAGAAGAATGTATCACCTTGCCTGATTTCGACATTTATCCACCTCAAAGACAAAATGCGGTAGTGTGGTTTCTGGGACACATGATAAGTTACATTACGGAACATACGCCACTAACAAGGCAGGATTACATAGACTTTCTCAGACGAGCAAGAAAAAAAGTGTATAATCACAGCAGCAGAACAAAAAGCTGTGGCAAATACCTAGATGTAATTGATTATTAAGACAGGACGAAGATTGTGGGTAGAGACAAAGCGATCCACTACGTAGATAGATACCATCTGGTTTAGTGACAACTTGCAGCATTCAGACTATATGACTGATAATTTTCGGCGATATATATTTGTTGTTGCACAACACGAAGGATTGCAGTACAACCAAGTAATTATTGAACACTTGAACACATAGGGATAAATGCCAATATAAGTTGACGACGGATACATAAGTTTTAATATATTGGTTCTGAGAAAATGTAGAAGATAATGGTTGTCTTTTTAATATACCAAATTTAAAAGAATATTTACAGCAGACATCACATATGTGACATATGTGAAATACGTTAACCGTTCCATCGAAGTCCTTTGTATCGTGGATTGCTGGAGGTGTATGCAGGATTTGTTTTAAGAGTAACCTATATTGATCCCAATTTGCCTGCCTTGGGGTATTGTGTGGGGGAGGAAGTGCCTGTAAGGTCTACCGAGAACGATCGATTTCTGAGGTACGAGGAAAGGAAGGATATCAGGCAAGGTGGAAATTTGAAGGTGATGAGTTTGAACAATAGTCCCTTTATCCAGACTAGAATAAAGGTTGCAGAGCATCAAACACCTGGTAACAGATCATCATCTTGTGGTAGCAAAAAGTAGTAGAGTATTTTGACAGGTAGCCAGGTATACGCACACTTCCCAGACCACGTAAGGTCATTTCTAGGACTTAGTGGGTATTATAGACAATTTATACCTAGATACGCAGAACTGGCACGACCTTTAACTAATTTGACAAGGAAAAATCAGAAATTTGTTTGGGAAAGACCCCAGGAAGAGGCATTCCACAAGTTAAAAGACGCCATTAATGTAGATGTTGTTTTAGCATATCCTCACTTCTAGTCAAACCTCCGTGGACATGGCTGGAGAAGGCTCCAACATACCGTTCGAGGCTACTGAAGAAGTATGTAACAGCTCAGAGTTTTCTCGTTTCATAAAAGACCATAAGTTTGTATTGTAACTTGTTTTTCAGCGTAATTTCAAAGAAAAATGTATCTATAGTTTCCCTACTGCAATCGCGCCAAACACATGCAACTCAGTCTCACCATCGAAAAATCTTCGGACAATGCAGCAGAAACGACGTGTGATATCTGTGATACAAAGAAAAGAAACATTATCGCGAAACGAGAATCAGAAAAACTTTTATCGCCGTCTTCGGATGGCTATGGTATCAGGGTCCTCTCGTTTCCTTCCTCACGGATTTGTTCCAGCGCCATCCGAAGACGGTACGTACACGTTTTATGTGTGTATGGGCGTGCGTACGTGGAATGCTAAGAAAATAATCGCCTTTGCGTAATTTGTAATTCTTAGTCAGAGTTAAATGACTAACATGTAATGTAATGTAAGTGTCTTAAAGAACAGTGTTCTCCATTTTTATAATATCTGTTTTCTATCATTAGAATCAAATAACAAGTAAAGTAAGGTTTAAACCTACAATCTTTTGTTCTCTGTCATTTCTCTTGCTACCAGACCATGCCATCCCATTGGTTTCGTAAATTCTAAAATGTTAAATTGCTTATATTTTCACTAAGTGGTATATATTTTCAGTTACAAATTTATAATATAATCAGCTTAGTCTCAATGCTGTAAGATGCGTATAGCAATACGTTTTCTGGGAACATTAAAATAACAGAATTCAACACGGTAGCGTAATAATAATAATAATAATAATTACTACACAATGTAAGTGAATATATATTTGCTATGGTTGAATAACTGTCTCTGGCGCACTGATTCTAAATAAAACCAGTCATCTAATAAATCTCATCGTCTATTATAGTCTGAATTACTGTTCATATGCATGCATCAGGCCTGCAAATATGTTAATGTAGATATTTACGTCACATGTACAAAGTGCTAGTGCTATAGGTCTTACGTTTAGTAGTTAAAACAAAGTTTACGAAGATATAACACGCTATTAATCATTTCTGTACTCGAACACATATTTTCCGAGCAAGTACGAACAAAGTACGTTAGTAATTGCAATAAGTAAAATTAATACCTCAGAACAGCGTACTACATTAGCTGTTGCCTACTAACTACCTGAGCAGACACGGCCTTACCTTGACTTTATACATAGCATAGCAGCTGTTTGGAATAAGAATTGATAGATGTGACAATTCCTTATGATTGGGGTAAAAATGCAGTCACCATTCAAAGGGGATGCTTGAAGTATCATTCTGAGATGATGGATTATACATGCTAGTTTCTGCATTACATTCCTAGCCATCATGATTATAGGATAGTCACTTTTGTCTTGTCAACAGGATGCTTCAACATCCGGCCACACCCATTGTCAAGGATCACGTTGTATTGTGAGGCCTGCGGCAGGTAAATTATGCATCCTTCAGTTGGTAACATTACAGGGCCGTCTTGCCCAAAAACAAGAAAACAAAATCATCGGGACCAGGGAAAATGGCCTGTGTCATCTCTGCGGCCGTAGCCCCGAGACTATTACAGAAACCAAAGTGAAGCTAAGCCGGACGGATACTGTGATGACGATCTTTGATGTTAAAAGGAAAACTAAGACATGGAAGGAAATCAAGGCGATGTCAATACACAGGACCAAATGGAGAAGCTTCACGGAAGCCCTGTGCTCCGCAAGGAGCGAAAGGAGTTAATTAATTATCATACTGAAGCAAGATGGCGGACGTAGCGATTGGTTTAGAACATAACGATATATTGGACCAAAAGAACACTTAACTATTAAATGTGTGAATAAAGTCATTTAATTTGACAATTGGAGGTATAACAGATTTAACCTGGATAACCCTTCCGTGTAATTGTTACACTACAGTCAATGGAAGCTTCTTTTCACCAGGACATTGGTGTCATGATCATCTGGTTCCGGGAGCAATTCCAGTTAAGTCATTATTGGAATTTTCTGATGTTAAGATTAAAAGTTTACAAACACATGGACTCTCAGAATTTGTTGTTTCCAAGGAACTTCAAGAATTAAATGTTTCACATATATTGTCGGATCTTGAAAAAGAGGTTACCGATACACATAACAAAGTTGAAGAAAAACTGTTGACAATCCGAAGATTTCCAACCACATCCAACTGGGTAATTGGAATCGGTATAGGTCTCCCTCATTGTGGTGATAACAATTTTGTGTCTTGTTGTAAGAGCCCAAAGAAGAGGTGGAACTCCAAGGAATATCTTGGGGCCAGGGGGATTGTTAGGATTCCTTCCAGGTGCTAGGGGTGAGACCTTTATAATCATTAGTTCAGTAATTGGAGTGTCTGTTATCCAGTTAATTGTATTGTGTCTGTTCTTAATTTTGATCTATAGATTAGTTTTATCTTTAAAGAGGAGACGCTCTTGCCATTCATACCGAGCAACAACTGCACCTGAAGAGGGTAGATATCACCTTGACTTGTTAATTCCACATCCATCTCAACCCATCTCAATCAAGATTTCCAATTTGAGATACCCGTTGAATTTTTACAAGACTCTTACTGAACCCTTGGAAGTTGAAGTTAAAACCCATCAAGGAGTTAGTGAATTAACCTTCAACAGGCAACTTGTCATATCAACCATTTGGAATAAGGAGATGGTAATTGAGCAGCCTACTGTAATCACCCGAGAACTTCCGAGCTATTCTGGATCATCATTTCTCGTTTATGAGAGCAACTAAAGTAGCCTTACACACTAGACCTTGAAAGGACAGGACAGACGTTTCACAACACATAAGAAATGACTACGGAGATATAAAAACTATGCCAGTAGTTGCGTAAAATAATAACAAACAGCCAATACCACGAACAGATTACAACGTTTTATAAAACAGTTTTTATATATTCTTTTAAATGAGATTTTACATTTCTAATTGATAAAGGTACACATCATACAACTTCTAAAGTGCTCTGAACATTTATTTACATGAGGTTTTAAGACTATTCAACAGACTATTGTATATATTGTGAATTTGTTTTTAATATGTGAATATTTGGTAGCATAAGACAAAAAAACCCTGAAGATGGAACTTTAAAGTTCCGAAACACGTGTAGGGAAATAGGCCAGAATAAAATTGGTCAATATAGTGCATTCGTCGGTCTTATTGTTTGATTTAAATAAAATGCACGGTGCTAATAGAGTGAAATTTATAACGCTAGTAATCTAACTCGATGTTTAAGGGACGATATTAACGTTGGTTGCGTAAATTGTGTTGTAATGAAACAACAACTGTGTAATGCTTTGATGGACCTGAAATAGGTCCGTAGCCATCCAGTAGCTGCTCAACACTTTCGTGTCACGGTTGAGCCCTGACCAAAGACTCCAGGGGAGGCCCCGGGAATAGATGGGGTCACAAACAGTCCACTACGGCACCTGCCCCCCCCCCCCCCCCCGGCAACTAAGTATCTAACTGCACTATATAATAGTTCAATTCGGATGGGTTATTTCCCCACCGTATGGAAACAGGCACGGGTTGTGGCCATCCACAAACCACGAAAACCGCCGTCGGACCCGCTCTCCTATAGACCTATAAGCATACTTCTGTCGATCAGCAAAATACTGGAAAGACCTGTTGCGAAACGGATCTTACAGCAGACAAAGGAGAAAAGCATCATACCCTTCGAACAATTCGGATTCCGCAGACACCACTCCACCACCGCACAAGTCGCCAGACTGGCGGACTTTATCAACGATGGGTACAACCCACGGAAGCACACTGGGCTTATCACATTAGACCTGGAAAAAGCATATGACACTGTATGGATCCACGGATTACTCTCCGAACTGATATCCTTCCAATTTCCAGCCTATCTTATACACCTCCTTCACTCATACCTCGTCACGTTCGGACGATTTAGTGGAAACAGAACGCAGCTCGCTATTTCAACTCACTACGGCGCCGAAACGACGGACCAGACGCATCATCACAACAACCGAAACTGAACGGGAAATGCCGATAACGGCGCCACGGGACATTACAGCCCACTGCATTACACACCGGCAACACACGTGTCAACGAAGGTAGTGTGACAGTGCGGACAGTTGTTACACAGAAAATACTGCTGAAGGCGAGTAAAACCTTGCAGTCACCGATCGCAATGCAGGAATAGACGACAGCGGTGCAAACAAGGAACTTCAGGAAGGACAGGTCACCACTGGACCAGCGGCAGTACAACCAAGGACCACGAAATGGCCAAGCGACAGAACAAAATGATGTAAGGCGACAAGCAGATGTTAGGGTGCGTCAGATAAATTATTGTGGTGGAAGCCAGTCTAACAGAAACGGACGAATGCAAGGTTGGCCACGTGACTATAGAGCAAGAAACTCAAACAGCGGAAAAGGAGACACACACAAGATGGCCGTTCTCGCGATTTCGAAAGACGAGGTTTGGATCCACGAGCGAATGAGTTCGAGCCTCGGGACGACACAGCTAGACGTACCTCACAACCAGTATCGCTGCAGACCAACAGCAAACCGAATCTGAGGGTCCTTACGGACCGTAAGCCGATCGATGTGAGATAATGCAAAGTGTATAATAAAGTGCTTTAACTACTACTTTCCAAACACAAAACTCAAATCTACAACACAGGAAACTGAGAACATTATTAAACCCCGAAGGCTAAAAATACACATGGATATGACGAATTGAATTGAATTTATTTGCGTTCTATAAAATGCTTAAAAATGTTAAAAATGCTTACGGATATGACGAAATCCCTACCAATTTACTTAAGATAAGCTTCGACTCTGTGGACATTTCTACATCCGACGAACTGCTATGCCCGGCGTAACCTACGCCTCGTTATGATTCACAAAGTATTTAAAATATTACCATAGAACAAAATAAATGGATGCTTCGAATGCACGTGAACTGCCTGAGATTGAACACATGACTGCTGTACAAATACTGTTTACAGACAACAATATTTAGTAATTTTACCTTCAGAATTGGGAGGGGGGAGGGGAACACAGGACAATGAAATTTTGTAAACTGACTGTCGATACTCTTGCTGTTCCGCAGATCACCGGATGTCCTGCGATTGTTGCGCCCCCGGCGAGCGACAAGAGAACTGCCGCCAGGAAGGCCTGCATCATCGAGATACTGGACACGGAGGTGTCCTTCGGCAGGGACTTAATGGTCGTCGTGGAGGAGATCTACACGCCGATCGTCAAGAAAGGCTTCCTCAAACGTCGCCAACTCGACGGTGACTTCCTCCATATATAGCAACTCCTGGATCAAAACGACGCCTTCCTGCAGAAACTGCAGGGTGCCAAGAACGCGGCACTGGAGGTCGGAGACACCGACCTGCTGTCGGTTAACATCGGTGAACACTTCCTAGAAGCATCGACGATGTTTCCGGCCTTCCACAGTTACTGCACACGACAGGTAAGTGCTTGGAAATAGATGTAGAGGGACAAGCAGACTGCACTTAGTGCAGGGGTGTGTTCGAACAACAGAGAGGTGACTTGGCCTTCCTACTGTTCTATAGGGTGATTCAAATCATTATACCACATGCATGGTGTTAAATATTATAAGGATTTTAATCGCAAAGGAATATTTAAAGTCGCAACAAAATTGAGTCTGGAGTAAAGGAAGAATGTCACGCTCTGGCAGTACATCCAAATTCTATCCAATTCGCCTTTCACTGATAATCCTGGCCCGTCACTCACTGTCAGATTCAATAGGCAATGTCTTGCCCACTGTCACGTTGTTGCAACAGTGAGTGTTGTGACATGCAGACTACGACGGCCTGCTGTCGTCTGACGCAAACAACGCTGGTGTACAGGCACCAACAATCCGAAGGGAAGTGAGGATGGAAGCAACAGGTTCCTACCAAACGTCCGTACTCTCAAAACTACATATTTCAACCACACCACGCAGTTACAGTAAATGCAGTAACAGTAGCTCGTACTGTACGTGCACTTGTAACTTATGGGCGGGCGTGGCAACCACTGTGCCCGCCCCACCCATTTACACCTCTCCAGGCGATCAGAGCTCTATAAACTTTTTTTTGTGTCTCACAGGGAGCAGCTGCCGACACACTGAACAAACTGCGCAAACAGAACAACAAACTGCGCAAGTTCTTAGAGCAGATGCAGATGGAAAACATAAGGCTGAGGCGACTTGATGTAAAGTCGTTTCTCTTCGTAAGTCATTTCACTGTGTTAATGTCACTTTGAGACTTGCCAGTTAGCTGTTTGCACTGATGGCCTGAGTGGTTACTTCACAGTTAGAACTTAACTTAGAAATGCAAACAGACTGTGATTCGGAATCTCATAGAAAAAAGTTAGTTTCTTTAAACGTGGTGAATGTAGAAAACGTGTGTTCTGGAACATAATTCCAGAGCAGAGATACCTAAATATATTTTGGAGTTTTACAAGTCTAATGATAGCTCTATTTGTTATACCTTTCTCTTCTACACTTGACTGGATTGACATGCAGTGAAAAATGTTAGATCGTGCCACATTTATATTCGATTTCGAAGACTGTCTTTTTGTAAATTTCCTTAAAACATTAGTTAGAATCTCCAGACTATTTTGGGGGTGGAGGTATACATCCATGCATTCATAACTTCGGCACAAGACAGAGTCGAATTGTCAGTTTCATGCGTCAGCTATTTGAACCCCCGACCAGTATGCATTCAGTAGGAAACTGGGTAGGACCGAGCGTTGGAAATTGATATTCTGCGGAAGAGAACGTCGCTGGCGCTTTATCTAAATCGAAACTGGCTTCCTCAGTCACCAGTCCCGTAACACACGTGGCTGTACTGAATAACATATCGTGGCTTTCGTCAGTTTATCTGTTTCCGCTACAGTTCGGGGCACATTAGGTTCAGAACAAATGTGGCAAGGTTTGGGGTGCTTGTTTCGAGTTAGCGTCACTTTCTTATATTTTAGGAACGAGCTGGTGTACAGAAGACTAAATCGACTACAGCTCTGACATATCTGGGAAAACCTACTTTGGACTTTTAGTCATAAAATACTATAACTAACTGCTTACATTACACTTATCTAATATTTGACAATAGTCTCATACAATTATTAACAAAAAAAACCGTCTAGTTTGAAAGGTTGTTTACAGCGGACGTGTTTTGAGAGAGCTCTTAAGCATGGTTTGCTACCTGCAGGACTACCGAGCTCGCGTGGGTACCTGGGCTGCGAGGAATTCATGGTATACTACACAAGGTCACGTCAGCAATGGACGAGTTAGAAGTGACTTAGGGGCTATGATTCTGTGTGCAGCGACTTTAGCTCAGTAATGTGTAATAGATTAATTTAATTTGAATTTGAATTTATTTGTGTTAAAGTATTATTGTGTTAAAATATTAAAGTAAATAAGTCTTTAAATAAATTTATGCAACAATCTCTTATTCCTTCTCCCTGTAATAATTCTTATTGCCCTTTTTTTATTTTGAAGATTTTAGTGCTATCTGTAGTTTCCCCACAATATTATACCGTATGACATGGCAGAGTGAAAATATGCGTATCGGAGCATTAAACGTCAGATACGAATGGATAGCGAATACATTAGGTGTTACATTTGTAGATCCGAACAGTTGGATTGAGGACTGGGACTTCGGTAGAGATGGATTGCATATAAACCGAAGTGGAGCGAGACGACTGAGCCAACTTTACTCCAGAGTTTGTGGGTTGGACGGCGGAGGACAGAAGGAGTGACATCACCAGATGCTGAACAATTCCAACGAGGGGACATCTGAAAGGACGCAGAATACGATAATCCAAGAAAAGTCGACGCTAGTTCGGGAGTCACAGGGATGGAAGAAGCGACGAGAATCCGGCAAGGAGGGAGACAGAAGTTGCGACAAGAGAGGTATGTGTAGCCGCGAGAGGGACACAGCTGATCGAGGGTAAATCGCTGGTTTAGCTGCAGGTAAATTGTAGAAGTATTTTCAATAGAGCTTTAGATTTCTGGAATCTAGTTGACACGTATAATCCGGATGTTGTAATAGGCACGGAGTCATGGCTTAGAGAGGAAATTAGCAATGCTGAAGTTTTTAGGGCGGATTACACAACTTTCAGAAGAGATAGGTGTTCTCGAGGTGGTTGAGTCTTCTTTCTGTAAAAAATTATATTGCCTGTGGGGAACTATGGGTGGACGAGGAGTTCGAGATGATAGCATTTTAAGTGAAAGGCAGGGACCCAAAATATATGGAAAAATATATCAGCTAAAGTGCACACGGCTTAAGGAGTCTGAGTGTCCACAGCCTTGTGTCTCACAGGGAGCAGCTGCCGACACATTGAACAAACTGCGCAAACAGAAGAAGAAACTGCGCAAGTTCTTACAGCAGATGCAGACGGACAACGTACTGCTGAGGCGACTTGACGTAAAGTCGTTTCTCTTGGTAAGTAATTTCACTGTGTTAATGTCACTTTGAGACTCTTGCAAGTTAGCTGTTTGCACAGATGTGCTGAGTGGTTACTTGACAGTTACAACTTAACTTAGAAATGCAAACAGACTGTGATTCGGAATCTCATAGAAAAAAGTTACGACAGAGAGCTGCAGATGCGAGGATAATATTAAAACGTTTCAACTGTAGAATTACGAGAAGTGACATTACGTTTTGCAAACTTAATAATGAAGGCGTGAGAATAGCAACCACATATTTTGCAATAGAAACACAAATTTTGTGCGTTGTCATTTTATTTCAAAATCAGTTTCTTTAAACGTGGTGATTGTAGAAAACGTTGTGTTCTGGAACATAATTCCAGAACAGAGGTACCTCAATATATTTTGGAGTTTTACAAGTCTAATGATAGCTCTATTTGTTATACCTTTCTCTTCTACACTTGACTGGATTGACATGCAGTGAAAAATGTTAGATCGTGCCACATTTATATTCGATTTCGAAGACTGTCTTTTTGTAAATTTCCTTAAAACATTAGTTAGAATCTCCAGACTATTTTGGGGGTGGAGGTATACATCCATGCATTCATAACTTCGGCACAAGACAGAGTCGAATTGTCAGTTTCATGCGTCAGCTATTTGAACCCCCGACCAGTATGCATTCAGTAGGAAACTGGGTAGGACCGAGCGTTGGAAATTGATATTCTGCGGAAGAGAACGTCGCTGGCGCTTTATCTAAATCGAAACTGGCTTCCTCAGTCACCAGTCCCGTAACACACGTGGCTGTACTGAATAACATATCGTGGCTTTCGTCAGTTTATCTGTTTCCGCTACAGTTCGGGGCACATTAGGTTCAGAACAAATGTGGCAAGGTTTGGGGTGCTTGTTTAGAGTGAGCGTCACTTTCTTATATTTTAGGAACGAGCTGGTGTACAGAAGACTAAATCGACTACAGCTCTGACATATCTGGGAAAACCTACTTTGGACTTTTAGTCATAAAATACTATAACTAACTGCTTACATTACACTTATCTAATATTTGATAATAGTCTCATACAATTATTAACAAAAAAAATCGTCTAGTTTGAAAGGTTGTTTACAGCGGACGTGTTTTGAGAGAGCTCTTAAGCATGGGTTGCTACCTGCAGGACTACCGAGCTCGCGTGGGTACCTGGGCTGCGAGGAATTCATGGTATACTACACAAGGTCACGTCAGCAATGGACGAGTTAGAAGTGACTTAGGGGCTATGATTCTGTGTGCAGCGACTTTAGCTCAGTAATGTGTAATAGATTAATTTAATTTGAATTTGAATTTATTTGTGTTAAAGTATTATTGTGTTAAAATATTAAAGTAAATAAGTCTTTAAATAAATTTATGCAACAATCTCTTATTCCTTCTCCCTGTAATAATTCTTATTGCCCTTTTTTTATTTTGAAGATTTTAGTGCTATCTGTAGTTTCCCCACAATATTATACCGTATGACATGGCAGAGTGAAAATATGCGTATCGGAGCATTAAACGTCAGATACGAATGGATAGCGAATACATTAGGTGTTACATTTGTAGATCCGAACAGTTGGATTGAGGACTGGGACTTCGGTAGAGATGGATTGCATATAAACCGAAGTGGAGCGAGACGACTGAGCCAACTTTACTCCAGAGTTTGTGGGTTGGACGGCGGAGGACAGAAGGAGTGACATCACCAGATGCTGAACAATTCCAACGAGGGGACATCTGAAAGGACGCAGAATACGATAATCCAAGAAAAGTCGACGCTAGTTCGGGATGTCACAGGGATGGAAGAAGCGACGACGAATCCGGCAAGGAGGGAGACAGAAGTTGCGACAAGAGAGGAATGTGTAGCCGCGAGAGGGACACAGCTGATCGAGGGTAAATCGCTGGTTTAGCTGCAGGTAAATTGTAGAAGTATTTTCAATAGAGCTTTAGATTTCTGGAATCTAGTTGACACGTATAATCCGGATGTTGTAATAGGCACGGAGTCATGGCTTAGAGAGGAAATTAGCAATGCTGAAGTTTTTAGGGCGGATTACACAACTTTCAGAAGAGATAGGTGTTCTCGAGGTGGTGGAGTCTTCTTTGTGTAAAAAATTATATTGCCTGTGGGGAACTATGGGTGGACGAGGAGTTCGAGATGATAGCATTTTAAGTGAAAGGCAGGGACCCAAAATATATGGAAAAATATATCAGCTAAAGTGCACACGGCTTAAGGAGTCTGAGTGTCCACAGCCTTGTGTCTCACAGGGAGCAGCTGCCGACACATTGAACAAACTGCGCAACAGAAGAAGAAACTGCGCAAGTTCTTACAGCAGATGCAGACGGACAACGTACTGCTGAGGCGACTTGACGTAAAGTCGTTTCTCTTGGTAAGTAATTTCACTGTGTTAATGTCACTTTGAGACTCTTGCAAGTTAGCTGTTTGCACAGATGGGCTGAGTGGTTACTTGACAGTTACAACTTAACTTAGAAATGCAAACAGACTGTGATTCGGAATCTCATAGAAAAAAGTTACGACAGAGAGCTGCAGATGCGAGGATAATATTAAAACGTTTCAACTGTAGAATTACGAGAAGTGACATTACGTTTTGCAAACTTAATAATGAAGGCGTGAGAATAGCAACCACATATTTTGCAATAGAAACACAAATTTTGTGCGTTGTCATTTTATTTCAAAATCAGTTTCTTTAAACGTGGTGATTGTAGAAAACGTTGTGTTCTGGAACATAATTCCAGAACAGAGGTACCTCAATATATTTTGGAGTTTTACAAGTCTAATGATAGCTCTATTTGTTATACCTTTCTCTTCTACACTTGACTGGATTGACATGCAGTGAAAAATGTTAGATCGTGCCACATTTATATTCGATTTCGAAGACTGTCTTTTTTGTAAATTTCCTTACAACATTAGTTAGAATCTCCAGGCTATTTTGGGGGTGGAGGTATACATCCATGCATTCATAACCTCGGCACAAGACAGAGTCGAATTGTCAGTTTCATGCGTCAGCTATTTGAACTCCCCCCCCCCCCCCCAGGACCAGCATGCATTCAGTAGGATACTGGGTAAGACCGAGCGTTGGGTCTTGATATTTTGGGGAAGAGAAAGTCGCTAGCGCTTATCTAAATCGAAACTGGCTTCCTCAGTCATCAGTCCCATAACACACGTGGCTTTCGTCAGTTTATCTGTTTCCGCTACAGTTCGGTGCACATTAGATTCAGAACAAATGTGGCAAGGTTTGCGGTGCTTGTTTCGAGTTAGCGTCACTGTCTTCTATCTTTACGAACGAACCTATCGGTCAACGGACAGCAGTTCATAACGTCGGCTTCTCTGCACAGGTACCATGCAGAGGATAACACGATATCCACTGCTGCTTGGGCGTGTCTACGACCTGACAGCGCCTCAAGACGACAGCAGGGAGCTGATCAACCAGGCTCAACGGATGATTCCGAAGCACATTGAGATCATCAACTCGGTAAGACAATCTGATGGTTTTGAAATCATTGGGCGCGACATATTTGTTTGAGCCCGCATTTATACAATTATAAATAAACAAACACGATACAAAATTAACGCCTAATGCAGACTGATATAACTTTACGTCCATTTAGAGCACAAATGAGTGCTTGTTGTTAATGATAAGAAGTTATTAATATCTGAACAAAAGTGTATCATGTAGCTGTGACAAAAGGCTTCTTATTGTCCTTCCTTTAATCTCTTTCTTTTACTTCATCAACGTATTCACATTTCCAATATTTTACAAACTGCAATCCTGCAAGTAACTAACTTCAAGCTCTGTAACAGTTAAAACAATGCGCTGGCCCACCAGTCATAAAGCAGTTTTACGGTCTGCTTTATCTTGCCTCTTGTTGCAGCCACACGTTCCTCTATACTTAACTACTTCAAACCTTTCAGTCACATTCAGCTTTCACTGACTTGTGCCTATATGTTCGCAGGAGGCCAAAGACACCAGGAGAAGCAAACTGTGGTCCTGCATATGCATGTAGGATTAGTCAGCAGTTGCAGCACACAAACAGAACACTGGCAGACAATCCCGAAGGCGACAGTGAAGAAGACCTCCCGGATATGAGACCTTCGGCCGTTGTCGTATAAGTCAGTAAGTTAGTGTGTAAGTTGGTATGTAAATAAGATACTATGTAATTAAATTAGTATGCAAGGAAGTTAGTATGTAAGTAAGTTAGTATATAAGTAAGTTTGTATGTAAGTTAGTAATTAAGTTAGTATGTAATTAAATTAGTATGTAAGGAAGTTAGTATGTAAGTTAGTAGTACATTGCATTGGCACGGCCGTTCATGGCAGACACAGCGGGCAGCAATGTAGCACATACACGAACTTAACACACATGTGATACTTACATGGGGCGTTATTTGATGCGAACGATATATCGTTTGTCCTTTGTGTTGGCTGTTCAAATGTGTGACGAATCAGGGACAATGTGTTTTACGTTAATATGATAAGCGAGCCGGCAGGAAGTCACAACACATTAAGGCCAGATAATGTGATATCTCTGTACTTTCCAAACCCCACACGTCACAAAGTATCACAAAACCAAATATAACATCATCATAACTACACAAGGTTAATTTTGTTTTATCAAGAACAGTAGTTGCTGCGTTACGTTCGACGTTTAAGTTACTGCACAATACTTATATCAAAACAACGCACCTCGTAGTTATGACCACATGAGATTGGAATACTATACTAATAGCTAGTACTGCGTTGTGCTGGTGTCAATATATTTGTTCAACTAAGCACAAAGTTATGCACTTAAGTAGGCAGGTCGCACACAAAACTGACTTCCAGAGAAGAAAATAAACAACTTAATATCTAGACCTATATTGCAGGATAATATTAAAATGGGTATTTAAAATATATTAGAGAGTCTGTATTAGATTCATCTCGCCAGGAATGTGCTAATCAAACTTGTGTTCCATGTAAGGTGGGCAGTTCGTTGAACATCGCAGTAACTACTATCACAGAGAGAGTTACATGATAATTAGTTTTAAATAATTAGTTTATTAGTTAGCCAATAGGAAGGACTTGTCTTTGGTTTGTGGTGTCCTGGTTTTGTGACCAGCATATCCAACAAGACCGATATCTTCGTCAACAGCGCTGTGCCAGCGTCAGCTTACACGTGACATGAAGACACTTTATGTACCTTTTCCTCTTATTCTTAATCTTCTCTTTCCTCTTCTCCCTCTGTTCCTCGTCTTTCCTGTTCTAGTTTCCTGACCAACACTACTGTCTGTCTATTGTCCCAAAGCGCTGTACACAATTTGAGGCTGTCGCAGTAAGCTAGCTGCTGACCGAACGGCACGGCCTAACAAACCACATGACTTCAGTATTGCCGTATGTCCTATTTTGCAGCACAACATGTTTATACTGAAACTTAAGAACTGAGCATTTGTACCGCCCTGAGATTGAACCCAACACTGCTGTACAAATAAAGTTTACAGACGAAAATATTTAGTATTTTTACCTTCAGAATAGGGGGGGGGGGGGGGGAACACAGGACGATGAAGTTTTGTAAACTGACTGTCGATACTCTTGCTGGTCCGCAGATCACCGGATGTCCTGCGATTGTTGCGCCCCCGGCGAGCGACAAGAGAACTGCCGCCAGGAAGGCCTGCATCATCGAGATACTGGACACGGAGGTGTCCTTCGGCAGGGACTTAAGGGTCGTCGTGGAGGAGATCTACACGCCGATCGTCAAGAAAGGCCTCCTCAAACGTCGCCAAATCGACGGTGTCTTCCTGAACATACAGCAACTCCTGGATCAAAACGACGCCTTCCTGCAGAAACTGCAGGGTGCCAAGAACGCGGCACTGGAGGCCGGAGACACCGACCTGCTGTCGGTTAACATCGGTGAACACTTCCTAGAAGCATCGACGATGTTTCCGGCCTTCCACAGTTACTGCACACGACAGGTAAGTGGTTGGAAATAGATGTAGAGGGACATGCAGACTGCACTTAGTGCAGGGGTGTGTTCGAAGAACAGAGAGGTGACTTGGCCTTGCTACTGTTCTATAGGGTGATTCAAATCATTATACCACACGCATGGAGCTAAATATTATAAGCATTTTAATCGAAAAGGAATATTTGAAGTCGCAACAAAATTGAGTCTGGAGTAAAGGAAGAATGTCACGCTCTGGCAGTACATCCAAATTCTTTCCAATTAGCCTTTCACTGATAATCCTACCATTTCACACCAATACAATCTCAATTTTAGACATCTTTAAATAACCAACAATGAAATACATAAACGCAGTTCCATAAAACAACAGGCGACATCAAATCGTAACATTCATCACTGACTAGATAAATGGCGGTCACAAGTCACATTTATCACACGCTCTATGACTGTAAAGCACTGACTGCAGTCACATCACGGCCCGTCACTCACTGTCAGCTTCTATACGCAATGTGTCACGTTGTTGCAACAGTGAGTGTTGTGACATGCAGACTGTCACGGCCTGCTGTCGTCTGAAGCAAACAACACTGGTGTACAGGCACCAACACTTCGAAGGGAATTGCTGCTTCCATCTTCAAGGTAGAACGGTATAATATCCTCAGGATGGAAGAAACAAGTTCCTACTAAACGTCCGTACTCTCAAAACTACATATTTCAACCACACCACGCAGCTACAGTAAATGCAGTAACAGTAGCTCGTACTGTACGTGCACTTGTAACTTATGGGCGGGCGTGGCAACCACTGTGCCCGCCAAACCCGTTTACACCTCTCCAGGCGATCAGAGCTCTATAAACTTTTTTTTGTGTCTCACAGGGAGCAGCTGCCGACACATTGAACAAACTGCGCAAACAGAAAAAGAAACTGCGCAAGTTCTTACAGCAGATACAGACGGACAACGTACTGCTGAGGCGACTTGACGTAAAGTCGTTCCTCTTGGTAAGTCATTTCACTGTGTTAATGTCACTTTGAGACTCTTGCCAGTTAGCTGTTTGCACAGATGGGCTGAGTGGTTACTTGACAGTTACAACTTAACTTAGAAATGCAAACAGACTGTGATTCGGAATCTCATAGAAAAAAGTTACGACAGAGAGCCGCAGATGCGAGGATATTATTAAAACGTTTCAACTGCAGAATTACGAGAAATGACATTACGTTTTGCAAAGTTAATAATGAAGGTGTGAGAATAGCAACCACATATTTTACACTTACTTACTTACTTACTTCTAATTCAGGTCGACCGGCCCGACAGGCGCTTCACAGAAGCATTAATGAGGATTTTACACGCTGCTGGCATCTGTTGCGCTGTGGTGGGAGTGTACGCCACGTACTTGTCGGGCGTCTTATCTAATTGTAACGACGTCAGCGTCAGCATATACGTGGCATACCCCCTCGAGAAAAATTCCGAAATAGCTGACACCATACTTCGTGCTAGAAGTGCAGATTGTGGGGTCAAATTTTCGATCGGCGAGTTTCATTTCGACCTGGTGTTAGAACACTTCCCCTGTCAGAACCTCGTGTATAAGGTGCGCAGGGTGACGTGCAAAAATTGATAGGAATAAACTTCGTCGACAGCATCGAAACATGCGGCCCGCGGTCCAACCTCGACCTAGTTTATTTCATGTGGGATTCGTTCGCGCTTCATTTTCTCAATCATGCCATCACCGTGGGACCGGGCTCGCCTAGCGAGAAAGTAATGTTTCTATCGCACTACAGGGCCTCGAGTAGATGCGTCTAGAGGGCCTGTTACACCTAATTGTGACAGTGGAATGAACGATTCGGTTAAATTGAAAGTATTGACTCAAAAATTCCACTAACGGATTACGCTACACAAACGAAGTGTTCATCTCAAACCGATGTGATCTTTCGAATCTTTTGTAATAGAAAATAACATTGTGACTGCCTCTGAATATCACAGTGGTTCTTGTAACAGGTTACATTACAGCTGTTTGTTGTCTGCAGTTTAATTAGTCCACACTTCTACACAATACACGTTGCTAATAAATATATATTCACTGCTGGATACATATCAGAGTGCTTTTGGCAAAAAGGCCAAGCAAAAGATGGATTGCCCACAGTAATATCATTTGATTACATGCTAAATCTCCCAGTACCCCAGCTTACAACAAACAAAATTTTTTACGCTCGGCAACTTTGGCATTATGTGTTTGGAGTTCACGATCTTGCGAACAAGGGAGTGACCATGTTCACACATCATGAGAGAAATTCCAAAAAGGGCCAAAATGAAGTGACCTCTTTCCTATTTAATTATTTGACAAGGAAAGAACATCTTCAAAGAAAACTGGTTTTGATTTCAGACGGATGTTCTGGTCAAAACAAAAATTTTGTTATGATGTACTTTTTGTACATGTTGGTCCACTGTCTGAAGTTATTTGATAGTGTGACATATCTTTTCCCTGTAAGCGGACATTCATTTTTACCGAATGACCAGACTTTTCGCTAATATCAACACAAAAGCAAAACGAAGTGATAGAGGTAGCAGACGAATGGGACAGAATCATTTTATCATCTCGAGTTAACCCAACACCTTTCGACATTGTCAAGGTTGACAAAAATATAATATTTAACATGAAGCAAGCAGTGGAGCCTTACTTTAGACCCTCAGCAAAAAAACAGGTTAAACTCAAAGAACTCAGGACGTACATAATAGAAGCAACGGATCCACGTGTTTCTGTTAGGGACAGCTACTCAGGTGCTTGGCGTAAAGTCGACATTCGCAATAAAAAGAGGATACAAGAAGAGATGACACTTACACCCTTATATAATGAAGGGATTCAGATAAATCCAGCAAATGCTCAGGACCTTAGGTCACTATACTCTTTCTTGGAAAAAGAACAGAGCCGAGTCTTTTACGAGAACTTGATTGGGACGATTGAAAGTGCAGAAGACAGATCAGGACCTGAACTGATTGACTCCGATAATAGTAGTGGGGAAGAAGAACAGTGACGAAATAATGGCTTGAATATGTCATCCAAAACAAAGACTTTTTTTAACATTTTTTATGGAGTTTCATTTTTTGATTACATTTAGTGAGCAGCTGTTTTAAATCAATTTCATGACGACTTTATTGCCTGAATTTTGAAATAATTTTTGCTTTTACCTTAAAGTGTTAAATAAACATGTTAATAGCTTACATTCTGATGTGCATTTAATATTTTCTTTGCATTTTCTATTCCCGTTTCCACCAAAAACGACCATTGTCAGTGAGTACAGTATTTTGAAAGGTTACTGGGGTTTGAAAAAACTGTTGTTGTTGTTGTTGTTTAATCTTATATATTGTTCACATATATATTCTGTCGAGATATTTGAATTATCAACAAATTTGAGCGTGCTGGAAAGTTTTTTTGATCTCCTGAAAAATCGTGCTTTCTGACAAGGGTTGTTTTTGGAATGAACCCCTCAATTATTAAACACATATTTTACGGGAAAGATATTTATTCTACATGAGGGTTTACTTCGGCAAATGCTTAAGCCTTTTTAACTTGGTAAATTGTTGAAGTATGCCTTAGAGGCCGAATGAGCAGACGGAATTTGGTGTTTATTAGAATAACGTTTGCTGGTAGCAAGCAGTTTGATACGGGGAAAAGAGATGTGCGTCTGGGCCTGCGATATTTGTTCGGCTTTAAACTGGCAGAATGGATGTACTAATAAGACGGAAGGATAAATAAGCAAAATATGTGAAGAAACAAAGAAAATGAAAAGAACAGTTCATTACGATATCATTCATAATTCGTACTCTGCGACGAATATTTTAGGGTGATTAAATTAAAGAGGGTAAGACGGTAGGAGGTGTAGTGCACAGGCAGTATAACTGTATTATATGCATATTTGAAGACTGCTACTGAAATGCCATTAAATGCTATATACTAACACACAGTGTGATGAATGTTACAGGTTTCACGAACTGCCTGCGAGTTTCAAGTTCCGACGGAGAAAGACGTCAGCTGTGTGGCCAGCAATGGGGTCGTGATCAAGTACGACGCACATGCCGAAACGGCGAGCACGACCTTCAGAATTAAAATCATACCAGGGCTCACTTACTACTGTTGGTCAGTCCTGGAAATTTACCGAGAAAGACTCCATCAGCTGTACAATCCGGTACAACTTAAGGTAAGTGTCAACACTAACTTGAACTGTATGTCCAAATGTTAGGCAGCTACATGTTTCGATCCTATAACCGGATCATCGTCAGGCTTGCATAAAACCAATGAGCAAAAGGAAAGAGTGTACATTGTCTCACACGTTGTATTATAACACCTTATACAGTATTTAGCGCGTTAGTACAATTGCGAAAAGCGACTATTAGCTTCGTCATGTGTCTGTCTGTCCGTCCACATGGAACAACTCGACTCCCACTGAACGGATTTTCATGAAAGGAAGAAGAACAGTCCGCAAGGTGCTGTCAAGATGTGTCAGGTGTAAAAGACATGAACAGAAGGGAATACAGGTTGTCCCTGGGACCTTGCCAGAAGACAGGGTAAGAGATGTTTCAGTATTTGGAGTTACTGGAGTTGATCTTGCGGGCCCTCTTTTCTTGAAACAGGGAAGGAAGGGCTGGATTTTTTCACATCTTTGGATTATCCATTCTTTTAAATATCTGCTCTGTTTCTCCATTGCTGAAAATAACTGAACATTCCCACAAACAAGGACATACTTTCTCATGAATCATCTCAAGTGTCTGGGCATCTGAAATTACATTTTGCAATGTAGAGACTGTGTGGTGTATGTTTGTTCTGTGTGGACCGTCATTGAATGGTTGTATGCAATTTGTATTCATGGCTCTTACTTTTGTTACGGGCCAAGAAATCAAACGATGTGCAGCCTCATGGTGACCGTTTTGAACCTAAACAAGGTAAGAACTTGTATTACGATGATGTTCGTAATTCTGTTCTTGTAACAGGTTACATTGCAGCTGTTTGTTGTCTGCAATTTTAACAAGCTAGGATTTGTATATAATTATTTTTTACACTAGTGTATGTAGTACATAAGTTTCTTATAATTTTAATGATTATGTATGTTGTAAAATGTCCTTCTTCTTAGTAATACAGTAAAGAGTGTATGTATACAGTAAATGTGTATATTTCTTCAGTTTAAACTTATGCACATTGTTGTGTTTTAGGTCAGCAAAGAGAAGAAACAGCAGACATCACTAGAATCAGTCTGAATCAGATAATTAAAATTCTCGGCCAGGGATCCTACGGCAGGGTCATACTGGCCAAAAGCAAATCGGCAGCTGGCCCTGGCTCCCGGCAAGAACTATTTGCCACAAAGGCTGTACACAAAGAAGATGTCCGCCGTGATGCCTGTGCATAGCAGTATCTCCGAGAAGGAAGTACTCATGCGTGAAATTGGCCACCCATTTCTGGTTCAGTTGCATTTGTGCAAATACCGCCTGTGAAGAATGTAACACCAAAGGTGGCAGCAAGACTAAGTGTGACCCGATCTGGCAGACCATACAGCCCTTTTTTAAAATAAATTTTCATTGTTTGTTGTGTTGTGTTATTGTTTCTTCACTAATTCAGTTTGTTTATATGCATAGTTTATACGGATCGTCCCAGTTGTACCCCCGGTGATCAGGACAATGGCTGTATCACTGGGGAAAAGAGGAGGGTTCTAGTTGGCCCCAAAATTTTCTGGATTACCGAGGGACCGCAAGATTTTTTAAATTTATATGAAACAGATTTGTTGTTTACATCATCCGTATTGAAGTAATAAGTTCGCCAAAAAATGAAATATGATACAATAATAGAACAGGTTGGGGCAGAGATCCAGATGGCGCTGGAGTCTGTTATAATTTATTTAATTACTGCTGTGAGGTATTGGCAGCACTGAACCTGCACAGGAAATTTTGTTTCGGGAGTTTGTTTATTTGAATTAAATTTTTACGACGTTCGCTAAGAGCTGTAATGTGTCACAAAGTAAGGACGTTTTTATTGTTATTTGATGTACTTTTCAGCACTTACTACATAATCTGCAGTGTTTTCTATCATGTTCGATAAGAAATAAGACATTGTTGTATACGTTCAATCACAGTTTATAGTTTAACAGCTGTTGTTAGTTTTGTTCTCTCGCCTGTAGCCATTTATAAGTTTTTTTTTGTAACGAATTATTACGTGACATATAATTGGAACATTGATGTAGCAGCTTTTCTATTTTTACTGTTGGGACATAAAATATGATCTTAAATTATTACATGCTTTCAATTTCACATTGTTACATTTGAGGATTTTTTACCCACACGATTGAGGTTTTCGCTGCACTAATGGAGCAAAGACTAAATTTCGCAAACTGAGAGTTCATATTAATATGTAGCACGAACTCAGCCTTTGATCATGAGGTTGGTATACACATCACTACAAATTTACGGAATGCAGAAATAATACGTTTATGACTTTCTTCTAATCAGTGGCTGGGGAAAATAATGGCAAACCTTAAGTGCGGAATTTTGCTCCTTTTGTGGTACTAATAAATTTGTAGGGCTGTTACTATGTTCAAGATGACAATAGGCTTACTGAGGTCTGTCCATTGCTGATAGTTTTAAGTACAGAAATAGGCACACTCGTTCGTTGTGAATAACCAAGATACACTGTAATTTCTCTTGTTCCAGAAGATGTTTACCAGTTTCCCTGACTGGGTGATATATACCATCCCCTTTTTTCTGATTTCAATTATTGTAACTATGTTCATTAAAGAAACAAAAAGTAAGTATACTTTTACACTAACTCACATTTCCATAGCAGTAAAACAGACGTGTCAAATTGGCTACTGTAATTTTAAACTTGATGCTCTGTGTCGTTGATTTCTGCCATAACCATAATTGTTTGAATAGTAAAAATCGCTGTCCTCTGGAATGTAACGTCGTGTAAGTTTTACTTACGTACCGACGTTTCGTAGGAAAATATTCTCTTTTAGCTAAACGGTAACTACAAAAGGGCATTATGACCAACATACAATATGACAAAATAAATAATAGAGAGCCGTCAACACGCCTATATTGCCTCTGGTAGCCATTTGTGCGACATGTTTCAACAACAAAGGGTCACCTTCATACTAACATACTTTAAAGACACATAAGTTTTATACAAAATTGCATTACTGTCGTTAATTTAGATCTCAATTATTACAATTTTTTAATACATGTTACTGTTTCAGGTATGTTTGTTGAAGTATTAGTTACAAAATACATATAAAACATTCATCATTTTCTGTGGTGTTCTGACGTAGTAGACAGGAGGTAGCATGGAAACTCGACTGTACTCTTATGTCTTGTTGCTGTTGTGTTGACTGCTCTTTATTCTTTTATTGTATAAGTAACAAAACGGAATGATAAACTTGGAAGTAAGATATACAACATTACTACTGTTCCTGCGAGATCTAAATCCATTTATAATTCGTCTCCACAGTAATTACCTCCTTATGTTCAGACAACACAAAATACAAGTAATGATAATTCTGCTACAAGGAGCTTTGTAGTTACGGACAGGTCAGATTTGACGACACACGTTATCATGCCTTCCACGATACATTTCACCGGACATAAAAATATCGACTTTAATATTTCTTACCAGTAACAATTTTCAGTAGGCTATGTGTATATATAAATGTAGATATTTAGAGATTCTACACCACATCAGATATCAGGCTATACAATTTTCTGCTTTGTGAATGTGGTGTATCTTTTACAGAGCTTACATAGTCTTGTTCCTTACAGAGAAATACCGCCTATGAAGAATAAAACACCAAAGGTGGCAGCAAGACTAAGTGTGACCCGATCAGGGAGACCCTACAGCCCATTTTTAAAATAAATTTTCATTGTTTGTTGTGTTGTGTTATTGTTTCTTCACTAATTCAGTTTGTTTATATGCATAGTTTATACGGATCGTCCCAGTTGTACCCCCGGTGATCAGGACAATGGCTGTATCACTGGGGAAAAGAGGAGGTTCTAGTTGGCCCCAAAATTTTCTGGATTACCGAGGGACCGCAAGATTTTTTAAATTTATATGAAACAGATTTGTTGTTTACATCATCCGTATTGAAGTAATAAGTTCGCCAAAAAATGAAATATGATACAATAATAGAACAGGTTGGGGCAGAGATCCAGATGGCGCTGGAGTCTGTTATAATTTATTTAATTACTGCTGTGAGGTATTGGCAGCACTGAACCTGCACAGGAAATTTTGTTTCGGGAGAGTTTGTTTATTTGAATTAAATTTTTATGACGTTCGCTAAGAGCTGTAATGTGTCACAAAGTAAGGACGTTTTTATTGTTATCTGATGTACTTTTCAGCACTTACTACATAATCTGCAGTGTTTTCTATCATGTTCGATAAGAAATAAGACATTGTTGTATACGTTCAATCACAGTTTATAGTTTAACAGCTGTTGTTAGTTTTGTTCTCTCGCCTGTAGCCATTTATAAGTTTTTTTTTGTAACGAATTATTACGTGACATATAATTGGAACATTGATGTAGCAGCTTTTCTATTTTTACTGTTGGGACATAAAATATGATCTTAAATTATTACATGCTTTCAATTTCACATTGTTACACTTGAGGATTTTTTACCCACACGATTGAGGTTTTCGCTGCACTAATGGAGCAAAGACTAAATTTCGCAAACTGAGAGTTGATATTAATATGTAGCACGAACTCAGCCTTTGATCATGAGGTTGGTATACACATCACTTCAAATTTACGGAATGCAGAAATAATACGTTTATGATTTTCTTCTAATCAGTGGCTGGGGAAAATAATGGCAAACCTTAAGTGCGGAATTTTGCTCCTTTTGTGGTACTAATAAATTTGTAGGGCTGTTACTATGTTCAAGATGACAATAGGCTTACTGAGGTCTGTCCATTGCTGATAGTTTTAAGTACAGAAATAGGCACACTCGTTCGTTGTGAATAACCAAGATACACTGTAATTTCTCTTGTTCCAGAAGATGTTTACCAGTTTCCCTGACTGGGTGATATATACCATCCCCTTTTTTCTGATTTCAATTATTGTAACTATGTTCATTAAAGAAACAAAAAGTAAGTATACTTTTACACTAACTCACATTTCCATAGCAGTAAAACAGACGTGTCAAATTGGCTACTGTAATTTTAAACTTGATGCTCTGTGTCGTTGATTTCTGCCATAACCATAATTGTTTGAATAGTAAAAATCGCTGTCCTCTGGAATGTAACGTCGTGTAAGTTTTACTTACGTACCGACGTTTCGTAGGAAAATATTCTCTTTTAGCTAAACGGTAACTACAAAAGGGCATTATGACCAACATACAATATGACAAAATAAATAATAGAGAGCCGTCAACACGCCTATATTGCCTCTGGTAGCCATTTGTGCGACATGTTTCAACAACAAAGGGTCACCTTCATACTAACATACTTTAAAGACACATAAGTTTTATACAAAATTGCATTACTGTCGTTAATTTAGATCTCAATTATTACAATTTTTTAATACATGTTACTGTTTCAGGTATGTTTGTTGAAGTATTAGTTACAAAATACATATAAAACATTCATCATTTTCTGTGGTGTTCTGACGTAGTAGACAGGAGGTAGCATGGAAACTCGACTGTACTCTTATGTCTTGTTGCTGTTGTGTTGACTGCTCTTTATTCTTTTATTGTATAAGTAACAAAACGGAATGATAAACTTGGAAGTAAGATATACAACATTACTACTGTTCCTGCGAGATCTAAATCCATTTATAATTCGTCTCCACAGTAATTACCTCCTTATGTTCAGACAACACAAAATACAAGTAATGATAATTCTGCTACAAGGAGCTTTGTAGTTACGGACAGGTCAGATTTGACGACACACGTTATCATGCCTTCCACGATACATTTCACCGGACATAAAAATATCGACTTTAATATTTCTTACCAGTAACAATTTTCAGTAGGCTATGTGTATATATAAATGTAGATATTTAGAGATTCTACACCACATCAGATATCAGGCTATACAATTTTCTGCTTTGTGAATGTGGTGTATCTTTTACAGAGCTTACATAGTCTTGTTCCTTACAGAGAAATACCGCCTATGAAGAATAAAACACCAAAGGTGGCAGCAAGACTAAGTGTGACCCGATCAGGGAGACCCTACAGCCCATTTTTAAAATAAATTTTCATTGTTTGTTGTGTTGTGTTATTGTTTCTTCACTAATTCAGTTTGTTTATATGCATAGTTTATACGGATCGTCCCAGTTGTACCCCCGGTGATCAGGACAATGGCTGTATCACTGGGGAAAAGAGGAGGGTTCTAGTTGGCCCCAAAATTTTCTGGATTACCGAGGGACCGCAAGATTTTTTAAATTTATATGAAACAGATTTGTTGTTTACATCATCCGTATTGAAGTAATAAGTTCGCCAAAAAATGAAATATGATACAATAATAGAACAGGTTGGGGCAGAGATCCAGATGGCGCTGGAGTCTGTTATAATTTATTTAATTACTGCTGTGAGGTATTGGCAGCACTGAACCTGCACAGGAAATTTTGTTTCGGGAGAGTTTGTTTATTTGAATTAAATTTTTATGACGTTCGCTAAGAGCTGTAATGTGTCACAAAGTAAGGACGTTTTTATTGTTATCTGATGTACTTTTCAGCACTTACTACATAATCTGCAGTGTTTTCTATCACGTTCGATAAGAAATAAGACATTGTTGTATACGTTCAATCACAGTTTATAGTTTAACAGCTGTTGTTAGTTTTGTTCTCTCGCCTGTAGCCATTTATAAGTTTTTTTTTGTAACGAATTATTACGTGACATATAATTGGAACATTGATGTAGCAGCTTTTCTATTTTTACTATTGGGACATAAAATATGATCTTAAATTATCTAATAATTATCTAGTAGGGAAGCTTGTTGTAAATGCAGAGAAAAGTAAATACATGCTCATGTCTCATCGCCAGAATGCAGGACAAAATCTTCATCTAAATATAAACTTTGCATTTCATTTCGCATTTGTTAAGATGTAATTCATCATTCCAACCACACATCAGTGTATGGAATTAATGTTCCATCTATGCCAAGATCTCGCAAGGGACTTCTCGTCAAGGACAAATTATATATATATTTATCAATCAAATTTAGGAGAAAGAAATGTGTGGGGCATGTAGCACACATGGGAGAAGAGATAAAGTTATATAAGTTTATGTAAGACAGCCATCCAGCCAAAATATAATCCCTTAATTAAGAAAATATTTGGAAAAATATATCAACTAAAGTGCGCAAGGCTTATGGCTTAAGCAACACACATGTCAACGAAGGTAGTGTGACAGTGCGGACAGTTGTTACACAGAAAATACTGCTGGAGGCGAGTAAAACCTTGCAGTCACCGATCGCAATGCAGGAATTGACAACAGCGGTGCAAACAGGGAACTTCAGGAAGGACAGGTCACCACTGGACCAGCGGCAGTACAACCAAGGACCACGAAATGGCCAAGCGACAGAACAAAATGATGTAAGGCGACAAGCAGATGTTAGGGTGCGTCAGATAAATTATTGTGGTGGAAGCCAGTCTAACAGAAACGGACGAATGCAAGGTTGGCCACGTGACTATAGAGCAAGAAACTCAAACAGCGGGAGAGGGAGAGACACACAAGACGGCCGTTCTTGCGATTTCGAAAGACGAGGTTTGGATCCACGAGCGAATGAGTTCGAGCCTCGGGACGACACAGCTAGACGTACCTCACAACCAGTATCGCTGCAGACCTACAGCAAACCGAATCTCAAGGTCCTTACGGGCCGTAAGCCGATCGATGTGAGATAATGCAAAGTGTATAATAAAGTGCTTTAACTACTACTTTCCAAACATAAAACTCAAATCTACAACACAGGAAACTGAGAACATTATTAAACCCCGAAGGCTAAAAATACACATGGATATGACGAATTGAATTGAATTTATTTGCGTTCTATAAAATGCTTAAAAATGTTAAAAATGCTTACGGATATGACGAAATCCCCACCAATTTACTTAAGACAAGCTTCGACTCTGTGGACATTTCTACATCCGACGAACTGCAATGCCGGGCGTAACCTACGCCTTGTTATGATTCACAAAGTATTTAAAATATTACCATAGAACAAAATAAATGGATGCTTCGAATGCACGTGAACTGCCTGAGATTTAACACATGACTGCTGTACAAATACTGTTCACAGACGAAAATATTTAGTATTTTTACCTTCAGAATAGGGGGGGGGGGGGGGGAACACAGGATGATGAAATTTTGTAAACTGACTGTCGATACTCTTGCTGTTCCGCAGATCACCGGATGTCCTGCGATTGTTGCGCCCCCGGCGAGCGACAAGAGAACTGCCGCCAGGAAGGCCTGCATCATCGAGATACTGGACACGGAGGTGTCCTTCGGCAGGGACTTAAGGGTCGTCGTGGAGGAGATCTACACGCCGATCATCAAGAAATGCCTCCTCATACGTCGCCAACTCGACGGTGTCTTCCTTAATATACAGCAACTCCTGGATCAAAACGACGCCTTCCTGCAGAAACTGCAGGGTGCCAACAACGCGGCACTGGAGGTCGGAGACACCGACCTGCTGTCGGTTAACATCGGTGAACACTTCCTAGAAGCATCGACGATGTTTCCGGCCTTCCACAGTTACTGCACACGACAGGTAAGTGGTTGGAAATAGATGTAGAGGGACATGCAGACTGCACTTAGTGCAGGGGTGTGTTCGAAGAACAGAGAGGTGACTTGGCCTTGCTACTGTTCTATAGGGTGATTCAAATCATTATACCACACGCATGGAGCTAAATATTATAAGGATTTTAATCGAAAAGGAATATTTAAAGTCGCAACAAAATTTAGTCTGGAGTAAAGGAAGAATGTCACGCTCTGGCAGTACATCCAAATTCTTTCCAATTCGCCTTTCACTGATAATCCTAACATTTCACTCCAATACAATCTCAGTTTTAGACATCTTTAAATAACCAACAATGAAATACATAAACGCAGTTCCATAAAACAACAGGCGACATCAAATCGTAACATTCATCACTGACTAGATAAATGGCGGTCACAAGTCACATTTATCACACGCTCTATGACTGTAAAGCACTGATTGCAGTCACATCACGGCCCGTCACTCACTGTCAGCTTCTATACGCAATGTGTCACGTTGTTGCAACAGTGAGTGTTGTGACATGCAGACTGTCACGGCCTGCTGTCGTCTGACGCAAACAACGCTGGTGTACAGGCACCAACACTTCGAAGGGAATTGCTGCTTCCATCTTCAAGGTAGAACGGTATAATATCCTCAGGATGGAAGAAACAGGTTCCTACTAAACGTCCGTACTCTCAAAACTACATATTTCAACCACACCACGCAGTGACAACACATTGTAACAAACTGCATTACAGTTACAGTAAATGCAGTAACAGTAGCTCGTACTGTGCGTGCACTTGTAACTTATGGGCGGGCGTGGCAACCACTGTGCCCGCCAAACCCGTTTACACCTCTCCAGGCGATCAGAGCTCTATAAACTTTTTTTTGTGTCTCACAGGGAGCAGCTGCCGACACATTGAACAAACTGCGCAAACAGAAGAAGAAACTGCGCAAGTTCTTACATCAGATACAGACGGAAAACGTACTGCTGAGGCGACTTGACGTAAAGTCGTTCCTCTTGGTAAGTCATTTCACTGTGTTAATGTCACTTTGAGACTCTTGCCAGTTAGCTGTTTGCACAGATGGGCTGAGTGGTTACTTGACAGTTACAACTTAACTTAGAAATGCAAACAGACTGTGATTCGGAATCTCATAGAAAAAAGTTACGACAGAAGCCGCAGATGCGAGGATATTATTAAAACGTTTCAACTGCAGAATTACGAGAAATGACATTACGTTTTGCAAAGTTAATAATGAAGGTGTGAGAATAGCAACCACATATTTTACACTTACTTACTTATTACTTCTAATTCAGGTCGACCGGCCCGACAGGCGCTTCACAGAAGCATTAATGAGGATTTTACACGCTGCTGGCATCTGTTGCGCTGTGGTGGGAGTGTACGCCACGTACTTGTCGGGCGTCTTATCTAATTGTAACGACGTCAGCGTCAGCATATACGTGGCATACCCCCTCGAGAAAAATTCCGAAATAGCTGACACCATACTTCGTGCTAGAAGTGCAGATTGTGGGGTCAAATTTTCGATCGGCGAGTTTCATTTCGACCTGGTGTTAGAACACTTCCCCTGTCAGAACCTCGTGTATAAGGTGCGCAGGGTGACGTGCAAAAATTGATAGGAATAAACTCGTCGACAGCATCGAAACATGCGGCCCGCGGTCCAACCTCGACCTAGTTTATTTCATGTGGGATTCGTTCGCGCTTCATTTTCTCAATCATGCCATCACCGTGGGACCGGGCTCGCCTCGCGAGAAAGTAATGTTTCTATCGCACTACAGGGCCTCGAGTAGATGCGTCTAGAGGGCCTGTTACACCTAATTGTGACAGTGGAATGAACGATTCGGTTAAATTGAAAGTATTGACTCAAAAATTCCACTAACGGATTACGCTACACAAACGAAGTGTTCATCTCAAACCGATGTGATCTTTCGAATCTTTTGTAATAGAAAATAACATTGTGACTGCCTCTGAATATCACAGTGGTTCTTGTAACAGGTTACATTACAGCTGTTTGTTGTCTGCAGTTTAATTAGTCCACACTTCTACACAATACACGTTGCTAATAAATATATATTCACTGCTGGATACATATCAGAGTGCTTTTGGCAAAAAGGCCAAGCAAAAGATGGATTGGCCACAGTAATATCATTTGATTACATGCTAAATCTCCCAGTACCCCAGCTTACAACAAACAAAATTTTTTACGCTCGGCAACTTTGGCATTATGTGTTTGGAGTTCACGATCTTGCGAACAAGGGAGTGACCATGTTCACATATCATGAGGGAAATGCCAAAAAGGGCCAAAATGAAGTGACCTCTTTCCTATTTAATTATTTGACAAGGAAAGAACATCTTCAAAGAAAACTGGTTTTGATTTCAGACGGATGTTCTGGTCAAAACAAAAATTTTGTTATGATGTACTTTTTGTACATGTTGGTCCACTGTCTGAAGTTATTTGATAGTGTGACATATCTTTTCCCTGTAAGCGGACATTCATTTTACCGAATGACCAGACTTTTCGCTAATATCAACACAAAAGCAAAACGAAGTGATAGAGGTAGCAGACGAATGGGACAGAATCATTTTATCATCTCGAGTTAACCCAACACCTTTCGACATTGTCAAGGTTGACAAAAATATAATATTTAACATGAAGCAAGCAGTGGAGACCCTCAGCAAAAAAAACAGGTTAAACTCAAAGAACTCAGGAGTATAAAATAGAAGCAACAGATCCACGTGTTTCTGTTAGGGACAGCTACTCAGGTGCTTGGCGTAAAGTCGACATTAGCAATAAAAACAGGATACAAGAAAAGATGACACTTACACCCTTATATAATGAAGGGATTCAATAAATCCAGCAAAAGCTCAGACCTTAGGTCACTATACTCTTCTTGAAAAAGAACAGAGCGAGTCTTTACGAGAACTTGATTGGGACGATTGAAAGTGCAGAAGACCGATCAGGACCTTAACTGATTGACTCCGATAATAGTAGTGGGGAAGAAGAACAGTGACGAAATAATGGCTTGAATATGTCATCCAAAACAACGACTTTTTTAACACTTTTTATGGAGTTTCATTTTTTGATTACATTTAGTGAGCAGCTGTTTTAAATCAATTTCATGACGACTTTATTGCCTGAATTTTGAAATAATTTTTGTTTTTACCTTAAAGTGTTAAATAAACATGTTAATAGCTTACATTCTGATGTGCATTTAATATTTTCTTTGCATTTTCTATTCCCGTTTCCACCAAAAACGACCATTGTCAGTGAGTACAGTACTTTGAAAGGTTACTGATGCCAACTGGGGTTTGAAAAAATTCTGTTGTTGTTGTTTAATCCTATATATTGTTCAGATATATATTCTGTCGAGATATTTGAATTATCAAAATTTGAGCGTGCTGGAAAGTTTTTTTGATCTCCTGAAAAATCGTGTTTTTTTTTTGACAAGGGTTGTTTTTGGAATGAACCCCTCAATTATTAAACACATAATTTACGGGAAAGATATTTATTCTACATGAGGGTTTACTTCGGCAACTGCTTAAGCCTTTTTAACTTGGTAAATTGTTGAAGTATGCCTTAGAGGCCGAATGAGCAGACGGAATTTGGTGTTTATTAGAATAACGTTTGCTGGTAGCAAGCAGTTTGTGATACGGAAAAAAGAGACGTGCGTCTGGGCCTGCGATATTTGTTCGGCTTTAAACTGGCAGAATGGATGTACTAATACGACGGAAGGATAAATAAGCAAAATATGTGAAGAAACAAAGAAAATGAAAAGAACAGTTCATTACGATATCATTCATAATTCGTACTCTGCGACGAATATTTTAGGGTGATTAAATTAAAGAGGGTAAGACGGTAGGAGGTGTACTGCACAGGCAGTATAACTGTATTATATGCATATTTGAAGACTGCTACTGAAACGCCATTAAATGCTATATACCAACACACAGTGTGATGAATGTTACAGGTTTCACGAACTGCCTGCGAGATTGAAGTTTCGCCGGAAAAAGACGTCAGCTGTGTGGCCAGCAATGGGGTCGTGACCCAGTACGACGCACATGCCGAAACGGCGAGCATGACCTTCAGAATTAAAATCATACCAGGGCTCACTTACTACTGTTGGTCAGTCCTGGAAATTTACCGAGAAAGACTCCTTCAGCTGTACAATCCGGTACAACTTAAGGTAAGTGTCAACACTAACTTGAACTGTAAGTCCAAATGTTAGGCAGCTACATGTTTCGATCCTATACCCGTATCATCGTCAGGCTTGCATAAAACCAATGAGCAAAAGGAAAGAGTTACACTGTCTCACACGTTGTATTATAACACCTTATACAGTATTTAGCGCGTTCGTACAATTGCGAAAAGCGACTATTAGCTTCGTCATGTGTCTGTCTGTCCGTCCACATGGAACAACTCGGCTCCCACTGAACGGATTTTCATGAAAGGAAGAACAGTCCGCAAGGTGCTGTCAGGATGTGTCAGGTGTAAAAGACATGAACAGAAGGGAATACAGGTTGTCCCTGGGACCTTGCCAGAAGACAGGGTAAGAGATGTTTCAGTATTTGGAGTTACTGGAGTTGATCTTGCAGGCCCTCTTTTCGTGAAAGAGGGAAGGAAGGGCTGGATTTTTTCACATCTTTGGATTATCCATTCTTTTAAATATCTGCTCAGTTTCTCCATTGCTGAAAATAATTGAACATTGCCACAGACAAGGACATACTTTCTCATGAATCATCTCAAGTGTCTGGGCATCTGAAATTACATTTTGTAATGTAAAGACTGTGTGGTGTATGTTTGTTCTGTGTGGACCGTCGTTGAATGATTGTATGCAATTTGTATTCATGGCTTTTACTTTTGTTACGGACCAAGAAATTACCAAAAGATGTGCAGCCTCATGGTGACCGTTTTGAACCTAAACAAGGTAAGAACTTGTATTACGATGATGTTCGTAATTCTGTTCTTGTAACAGGTTAAATTGCAGCTGTTTGTTGTCTGCAATTTTAACAAGCTAGGATTTGTATATAATTATTTTTTACACTAGTGTATGTAGTACATAAGTTTCTTATAATTTTAATGATTATGTATCTTGTAAATTTGTCCTTCTTCTTAGTAATACAGTAAAGAGTGTATGTACTAGGTACGCCCAGAAAGTAATGCAACGCATTTTTTTTCTCGGCCCAATTTTGTTGGATAAAAATGATATTTTGCGTGCTGTATCTTTAAAATGTCCCGCGTTTATGCACATAGGCGCAATGTTTCCCGCTGGATAGCAGCGCAGTAGTGAGCTTTCAAAATGGAGTCTGCAAGTGACGTGCGTTCTAAACAGAGAGCAGTAATTGAGTTTCTTTTGGCAGAAAACGAAACGAGTGAATCAATTCACAGGCGCTTAAGAAAGGTCTATGGAGACATGGCAGTGGATAAAAGCACCGTCAGCCGTTGGGCGAAGCGATTGGCGTTATCAGAACAAGGACGGGGCACTCTGTCTGATCTCCCGCGCTCGGGCCGCCCATCAACAACTGTGACGCCTGCAACAGTGCAACGACTGTGAAGGAGTCATTCTCATAGACGTGTTGCCCAGTGGCCAAACGATCAACTCGGACGTCTATGTGGAAACACTGAAGAAGCTGAAGAAGCGTTTCCGGAGAGTTCGTTCCCATAAAGATGCGACAAAAGTGCTTCTTCAACACGACAATGCGAGGCCACACACAAGTCTGCGTAACCGAGAGGCCATCACAAAACTTCAGTGGACTGTCCTGCCTCATCCACCGTACAGCCCGGATCTGGCTCCTTCCGACTACCATCTTTTCGGTCCCTTGAAAGGTGCAATCCGCGGAAAGAGGTTTGAGGACGACGAGGAAGTCATTGCTGAAGTAAAGAGGTGGTTGCGACAGAGACCTGCAGAGTGGTACCGCGAAGGCATACAGGCTCTCGCATCTCGATGGCGTAAGGCCAAAGATTTAGATGGAGACTATGTTGAAAAATAGGTTTAGGTAGCCAAAGATTCATGTAATGATGTGACATATTTGAAGTTTTAATAAAATCAATTGTGAATGAGAAAAAAAATGTGTTGCATTACTTTCTGGGCGTACCTAGTATACAGTAAATGTATATATTTCTTCAGTTTAAACTTATGCACATTGTTGTGTTTTAGGTCAGCAAAGAGAAGGAACAGTAGACATCACTAGAATCAGTCTGAATCAGATAATTAAAATTCTCGGCCAGGGATCCTACGGCAGGGTCATACTGGCCAAAAGCAAATCGGCAGCTGGCCCTGGCTCCCGGCAAGAACTATTTACCACAAAGGCTGTACACAAAGAAGATGTCTGCCGTGATGCCTGTGCATACAGCAGTATCTCCGAGAAGGAAGTACTCATGCGTGAAATTGGCCACCCATTTCTGGTTGTTGCATTCGTGCTTCCAGACCAAGGTCGGATGCAGTTTGTTTGAATGTTCATGACTTCAGGCAGCTACTAATACTGACATTTACCGTCAGCTTAAGCTCTTAGACGTATGTGGTCTTATTGGTAATGAGTAGAGGTGGTTACACTGATTAAGGATAATACTTTAAGTAAATACATTTATATACTGCAGGTAGTTGAATTCATAATGAACAAAAGGCTCTCCTGAATATTAGAATTGTAGTGGTTACATATCATGCGTCATATCTTTAGAAGGAAGTTCGAACATTATTCAGGAGGTTGTACTAACCGACATGTTGCTTTTATATTGTCTAATACTTGAAAACTCTCACGCTCCGTATAATTTTGTCGTTTCTGACTGTATGTTATCTAAGTTCGTGTTTTTCAACCTTTTTCTCTTGCTTACCAGTATCACAAACAGCAAATATACCTGTTATGGTAAAAAGTGTTGCATTATTAGGTTGTCAGTGGTGATCAGACGACAGAGTAGAATACATTTCTTTCAATAAGTTTTAAAACTTTCGCGGCGACATGATTCATGTAGTCTTCTCGGGCGCACAGCCGCGTCAATTCGTTTGAATACAACGTTTCGGGGACTAGCTCCGTCCCATCCTCAGGCAAGAGTTTTGCCTGAGGATGGGGACGGAGCTAGTCCCCGAAACGTTGTATTCAAACGAATTGACGCGGCTGTGCGCCCGAGAAGACTACATTGAAGTATATTTCTTTCTGTTTCAACAATAAAGTTGTGTTTAGGTACTGTACATGCAGTATGAATGTTTTTCGTTTAAATAAATTTGCAGCACTTTTAATAATGTAATTAACATCTTCGAATCTGCATTATGAAGATAATCAATAATTGCCAAATATATTAGTGTACCACTAGTTGAACTTCCGCCTACCACCAGTTGACAAGCACCGAGCTAAACCACTACAGTTTGCATGGTGTCATTAATTAAATCAAGAAGCAGACACTGATGCTAGAGAACACTCGTTCTTGCTCTTCCTTTTCAGGTCCTCTGCAACAGTTGTATGGATGTGTTGTGAACGCCTAGATGTAAAAGGATGAGCGAAAGTTCTACGAACTGTGTGACATGCTAATGACTGGCACTTTGTTCACAGCAACACTTGTACTACGTGATGCAGTATACACATGGAGGTGACATGAGGTCACAGTTGTCACGGGCCAAATTATTCAGTGAGCCGAGGGCAAGATTCTACGCGTCTGAGTTGACTTTAGCTGTGGAGTTTCTGCACAAAAGCGGCACTGTGCATCGGTAAGCAGCTTTTCTTCATTTTATGTGCCAGTGCTATTGAAATAGTTGTCAACTGATCTGCGTACTGTTTGTATGCAATACAGACGATCATGTGTGAAATGTATACTTACATTCAGTAAGAATAGGCTTAAACCAGCAATATCGTGTGGCATTTTTGTGTGACTTTGTGTATAACATTGCAGATTTGGCGGTACTCAGTATCTCCAAATATCATCATTCTCACTTTACATCCCTTGTTCGTATTGATATTCATTTACTGCGGAAAAAAACTGCTTTTTGTATTATTCTCTTATCATAATTTTCACAAGCTAGGATTTGTATAAAATTATTTTCGACATTAGTGTACGTTGTACATGTTTATTATAATTTTAACAAGTATATATGTCGTATAACATCCTTGTTCTTAATAATATAGTGTATAATATATATATATACAATAATTGTATATATTTCTTCAGTTTAAAGTTACGCAGATGTTGTTATAGGTCTGCAAAGAGAAGAAACGGAAGAGAGCGTTGGAAATGACAAGAAATCTTGTCTGGATCAGTACTAGATAATTAAAATTCTCGGCCAGGGATCCTACGGCAGGGTCACACTGGCCAAAAGCAAATCGGCAGGTGGCCCTGGCTCCCGGCAAGAACTATTTGCCACAAAGACTGTACACAAAGAAGATGTCCGCCGTGATGCCTGTGCATACAGCAGTATCTCCGAGAAGGAAGTACTCATGCGTGAAATTGGCCACCCATTTCTGGTTCAGTTGCATTCGTGCTTCCAGACCAAGGTCGGATGCAGTTTGTTTATATGATCATGACTTCAGGCAGCTACTAATACTGACATTTACCGTCAGCTTAAGCTCTTAGAAGGAGCACCGACCCGTGCACCTGCACCGCATGTCGGCGGCAGCGCCCCTCCCTGAAGGCCGCCGCTTCACAAATTGTGTTTCGGTACGTTTATAACCTACAAAATTTCCGTTCGAACGCCGCAACGACGTACGACCAGTATTCGTACGCCTTATCCCGTCCAACTGTTCCCTTTCGACCTCCCACTCGTCCTGTTTTTCAGGCACTGTGGTTTTCGCAACGGCAGTGTCACGAGCATTGCGTCACTGCCGTCAAAGCGCACAGACTGAGTGTGGATGGCGTCTTTTTGGCACAAACTCACATCTACGGGTGAATTTGTGACCACAATCACCGTGAATAAGGCTTGATTTTGTGCGCGCATTGCGAGAAGCCTCTTTCACATCCCGCGCGAGGTGCCGTGCATACGTCTAGAGTACTAGTCTCTCTTTACTCATTACAAGATACCCACATGTTTGATAATAAACTGAAAGACTGTTATCAAATTTAATAACTGCACGACATAAATTTATCTCCCAGGCAGACAACCCAATATCAGATCAACTATGACGAACACCACACCTCATGAGTTATACAAGCTGAGGAGGCAACCAGATCACCCTCTCAGGGGGACACTGTTTCTTGAGTCATCCAAGAGGGTGATTAGCCACAGGCTCACTGATAGGTATGAGATTATTCAAGGAGCCATCCCAGATATCAGCATCCGAATTCTGAGCGTATTAAATGATGATTTGCCAACAAGAGCTATGTTCATGGCATACCATTACTCAATATTTTCATTAAATCCAGGTGATGTGAGCCCCAACAAGATGGATCTTGCTGCATCTATGATCGGATTGTTATTCAACACAATCGACTACACCAGAATCTTAACATTTAATAATCAGCTAACAGGCCACTGTGTGAAGGCTGGCTTCAGACCTATTTTCCGAATAATTACTCAGCAACATGATGTGGTAACTATTGCTAACCATGTGAGGACTCAAGGCTACCTGAGGAAATTTGGAGATGGTGTATTGACATTTGTTTAAGATCGGTCTGAACAGCTGGTCATGTTCGGCCCCATCATGTTAACTATTGGAAAGAACATTCGGGTGGAGGGATATCAGGGATGGATCACCAAGAGAATCAGGGCTTTTATGGGCACCCTCGGTCTCGAATCCACGGACATTATTTGGACTGATGCAACATACCCCTCTATATCAACTATGAATGCTCTTGGGACTTATCTATCAGCATCCTTCTTTTTACGAAGAGAAATCTTCCGTATGTGTTGGGCAACCGCGTCTGGTCAGTAAGGTTATGTAATATTTTCAAGGACATCATCAGCTTGCTGAAGGGCACCAGTATGACACCCATCATCCTGACTGATGAGTACCTCTACTCCAGGTATAGAGAACTCTTTATCAGTTCGGTTGCTCGCTGAAAATCACAAAGGGATGATGGCAGCTTGGGAATTCCTTGCGTCATTACCTCCACAAGATGTATACTATGCCAAGATCTTGTATGATAAGGAAGCCACTGCCTGCTTGAACAGAAATAACTTCCCGTTGAATATAGCTGCGGCTGTGTCAGCTGCTAAGTTTGAGACTCCGTCTATGGCCAATTATCGAGGGGCAGAAGGTCAAATTCAAAGCTCTACCTTACTTGGCAACATTGTTCAAAGTTATCTAACCAGAAGGCTGTCCCTTGCACCCAAGTCAATGATTAATGAGCTAGCATTGTTCGGATCAGCACATGAAGTGATAGAATATTATCGATCACTTGATGAGGAGGAGGAGGAAGGTCCAGATGCAAGATCTATCAATAAAGAGAGAGGCCAACCAGCATTGATAGGAACTCCCCCTGCCAGAAGGTAGTGTCAAAACTGTCAACAAACACCCTTCTTAATGAGTGGGAATAGACATGGCCCACCATTCATATGTTATCTTTTAGCAAACCTCTGCATATTGATTGCTTAAGTACGTGTAACAGAACTATCCTCTTCGATATATTAATTCATTGATGGCCGGCAGATTGCAGCACGGCGAGACCTTGTGCCTCTATATCATCGCGCCTATCGCACACAAATCCGAGGTATCGCGCATGTTATTGCAGTACACACGAGCATATTTCAAATTTAACATACAGGAACTGACATTCGAGTGGCTACCTACAGCGGTCTACCCCCCTCGACCCTCAGATGTACCACGACGACGGTCACGCTCGTCACCATACTATAGATTGCGAGCGTAAGTGCGGCCGTCGAGCTAACCTAAATCTGATCCGGCACTGTGCGACACTTATTGCTACTACTGCTGTAAGTACGCCGTCCTGATACAGGTGTAGCATTGCCTGGCCGTGCCGACATGAGCCAAACAGCAGCCGGACCGTGCCGACTACAGCTGTGTGCAGTGTCAGTGAGCTCAGGTGTCAAGTTATCTGAATACATCGGTAGAAGTAACGACTGCGTAAGCAATCAGGATGGCAGCCCGCTGAGTTTCGAAGAACAAGAACCGTAAAAGCGAATTAAGCGAACTTGTAATCACAGCCTCACATACAGACACGGAAATCGTTCTGAAAGCATGACTGTCACTATATTATTACACTGTTGCCACATACGCATCTACTTGGAACGTGCAAGGCATTTTTCAAAATGTCCAGTTTGGTGGGAAAGAATTTTGCAGAGGAAACTAAAACAATAAGATGTGTTTAGTAATCATATGGGCGCAACGCAGCACAACAGGCCAGCAGCGTACAATGGCGGAACAGGAAGTAATGCAGTGCATGCCGCAAGCATGTCATTCTGCTTCTGAATGTTTTAGACATCGGCCGGCGTTCAAAATCGGAATAGGGAAGGAAACGGTACCGAGCGCAGTTTTAGTTCACAGGGCAGGGAGAGAGAGAAAATGCCACCGCACCGTTCTGAACGGTGACCGCACGCAGCAGTGCAACGGGTGCGTGATGCTGTGAGGGCAGACAGCACCTCGCATACCGGTACGTATCTGAACGCTGACGGTAGTCAGTCACGTGGCTGTTAGGATTTCTTCGGTTCACAGAGTACCCCAAGTACAAGGGGATGTACAGGGTGTAAGGAGGACGCTGCTCGTGGAGACAGGCTGATCGGCTAGCATTCTGCAGCCTATCAGCCACACTAACTGCTGGCCTGCATGTGTTAATGGCGACAGACTGCGAGTACAGAGAGAGCAGTTCATCTCATTGTCACTACGTAACTATGGTCAAAGTTTTCTCAGGTGCAATTTGCCCACGAACTCCCGTGGTCTCATCGTGACAGATTTTCTCGATACATGGAAGGCGGAACTAAGCCTACATCACGTGACTATTACCTTAGCAATGATGCGGGAGATTTTCACGACGACGGTTCGGGAAATAACCACACTGGCAGTGGTAAATCGCAGTTCGCAGATCTCATCACCTTCAGAGTACAAACTGCCACAGTAGTGGCCAAGTTACCGTCAGAGGAATAATGGGGACAATCGGAAAGTCTAAGCCTGAAGTCCCAGAAATTCTGAATATTCATCGAGTGAAACAGAACGTTGATTCGGACACTTTATGGGTTGTTCGCAGCATGGAAACTGTGACCACACGCACACGCCCCCCCCCCCTCCACTAATGTACGACTCATGGTAAAGGCGGAGAACCAGGCGCCCATTACAGTATCTGTGCAGTCTGCAGTGCTACACACGCCGGGTGAACTTGCAACTTGCGTGTTAACCTGCGTGACTAAGGAAATCATTCTAGTGACGCAGTCACGAATGATAAACGTGCACTAAGATCAGTGTGAACGAATCTGGAAGCGACTAGGCACCAAGATAAACTAAAATCAGCAGGGACCGTAGTGGTAACAGTAGCAACTTTAGCGCAGAAACATACGGTTAGTCACTGGAAGGGCGGAAGATGGCTGAGGATCTAGTGGCGATGTTAAATGTGGATGACGTCACACCGCAATGCAAGAACAGTCGTGAGTATGGGGACGTACGAGTTGCGTCCCGCGGTCAAGAAAGCGTATCAGTTGCGTCCCGAGTTGTGAACCCCCCAGATAAGGCAATGTATCAGTTGCGTCCCGAGTTGTGAACCCCCCAGATAAGGCAATGTATCAGTTGCGTCCCGCGGTCACTTTCCAGGTATAGCATTTGTGTACCAGTTGCGTCCCACGCTGCTAGAGTGAAGATGGAACCAGTTACAGTTGACAAAGTAGTACGTAGTGAAAAAGGGAAAGATCTCCTTGTCATCAAAGGCTTCAAGTTCCGTTTCCAAAAAATTCTTGCTGAGAATATGGAGCGATGGTGCTGTACTAATAAGAAATGTAAATGTTACATAAAGTGCGATGAAAGGCGAGAGATTGTCGGAGGGAATGTGACGCACAACCATGATAAAGACAGTGATGCCAGCTTAAACCGACAGATATTAAATAATTCTGTCAAAAGGAAAGCAACGGAGGACTTGTATGAAAGACCGCGCAACATGATTCACAAAGAACTACAAAGCCAGGACTTGAATACTGTAACTTATAAAGACATAGAGAACATTAGGAGGAACATTCACAAAGCGCGCTCTTCCCAACTGCCTCCTTTCCCAACAAATATTGAAGAAATCATGAAGCCTTAAGTGCTGTACAAGTGTTAACAAGTTTGAAAGAACAGTTTTTGCTTGTTAATGACTCGGGGAAAAAATATTGTAATGTTTTCTTGCAAAACTAACTTACAGTTTCTCAGCTCCATTGATGTGCTTTACGTTGATGGGACATTCAAATCAGTGCCAACGTTTTTCCACCAACTATTCACAATTCATAGACTCAACAATGGTCACTATGTGCCACTTGCATTTTTCTTACTGACCAATAAACACCAAACGTCATATGAGTACGTATTCAGGTATACAGTAGCCGAGGCTGCAAAACTTGGCGTGACTGTTTGTCCAACAACTGTTTATGCTGACTTCTAAGGTATTCATATATCCGTATAAGAATACCTTAGAACAATTTTACATCCAACAATTTGCATACGATAATTTGCGTACAATAATAAACAGGTAACAGAACAAAATATAGGAGACTACAACCCAATATTCCGCTTTATTTACGACATCCAAAACGTCACTCCCCCACGTGACAGTGACCTACTGAAATACCGGATACACCACTCGATAGTCAGTACTGTTCTCACCACGTAATAGTCAACCAACTCCGACAAACAGGTATGTACAACGTTGACACTTCAACTTACGTTCTACCTACTAAAAATCACATTAACATAATACGACTATCAATTTTATCTTAAATATTGTATGTTTCAGGATATCATAACAACACAGATTATTCAACTTTTAACATTTTAACCCGTATAAGACTTGGTTTATAACACCGAACTAAACAGCAGCTACATGTATTCACATTTGAACCAGTGTATAAACACGTTTGTAAAAAAAAAAACCATGTTATTCAGTTTTTACTATTTTAACAATTGTACCAATTGATGTAAAAATGTGTAATTTAAAATACTGAGTCCCTGAGGATGAGCCAGAATATGGTTCGAAACATGTAGGACAGTGTTACACAACTAATAGTGAATAAAATGTACATTTGTCGGACTATAATTATAGAACGCTCTGTTTGTTTGCCTGTACCGAAAGTATATCCACCCCAAATGCCATAAAACGTACGTTACCCTGAGAACTTCCTGTTGCCCCTCAAGTAGATTTTTAAGCATTTTGTGCAAGTCGAAGAATTTTAATTGTGGCCAGGTGTCGCTTAATTTGACCCACTGTACAGCGTCACAGACGGACTTCGAACCAAGGCACCCTGGACCCGATTCGACACTACAGCCGTTCGGTTTTTCCTCAGCAGCCTGCTACACAACTGTTATACCTGGAAAGTGACCGCGGGACGCAACTGATACATTGCCTTATCGGGGGGGTTCACAACTCGGGACGCAACTGATACACAGCTCTTATCTGAAACGTGACCGCGGGACGCAACTAGTAAACCCCGGTGAGTATACAGTGGCGATGTTAAATGTGGATGACGTCACACCGCAATGCAAGAACAGTGCCACGAATATACTAAATTACATTAAATTAAATTAAGGCGGTAATGAATCGCATACTGCTCATCTCGTCACAACGTCTGACACAGGCCACAGTCGCAGTTCAGTTTGTTGCAAGTTACGATGCACGTATTCATTGTCCCGAGGGGCGTAGCGATACGTGTAAACGGGGAACGTACAAGACACGAACTGACGGCGAAGGGAGAAACCACACTCAGAAGCTGGTACAGTAATTCTAAATCTGCAATACAAATCGATACGTGTTACATACGTCACTTCTTCCTCTCATTCAATTAAAGTACATTTATGAAAATAAATTATTGAAGGCAAAGAAGTTTTCCTCAGTCACTCCAGTTAAATGTGGGCAGTACCTCCATTACGCCACCACCGATTCCTTGTACATCGTTTCCAATTCATTATCATTCTTTCGTTTCATGCTTTAAATCAGTGGTTCCCAAAGTGGGCGGTACCGCCCCCTGGGGGGCGGTGGGTTTACCGAGGTGGGCGCTAGTAGTTACGAGAGGTGGAAGGGGGCGCTGTTATTATCACAGGGGGGCGCTAGTAGAGAAGTAGTGCATACATTTTTATAATAAAATTCAAATAAAATAATTTGTGTTAAAAATAAAAAATGAACTAAATATCATAGTATTTTGATCTATGAATCTTATTCAAGCATATATTATTTTTTTAATAAACTATTGCTAGATGAATTATTGTTAACCTAAAAATATAATAAATTGTAATTTATTAACACATAAAACATTAAATTTAACTCTTATAATTTTATTTAAACGATTTTTTAAATATAAAATAAAGTGGAAACAACAGCGCATTTATGTTTTTAAAAAAGGTAGGGGGGCGCTGTGGGTGTGTATATGGAACCAAGAGGGCGGTGGACCGAAAAAGTTTGGGAACCACTGCTTTAAATTGTTACTGGCAGCACTGTCCGGTGTACAGACAGCAACCTTTACATAAGAAAGATACCCTTCAAGAGCAAAGTCAGCCTATACAGGGTGTACAAGAGGGCTGGGAATATATAAAATCTGGAATGGTAGAAGCTCGAATGTCAGACAGGCATAAGAACTAGAAATTTGGTGTATAAAATGTGGGTCAACTGATGAACTAGAATTAAAAAGCAGGAATTTGAAAACTTGAATAGGCTGACTAGTAGACTATGTAAACAGAAAAAAAAAGGAAATTCAGAAGGGGCAAGATTACCCAAACTGGAGACGATTTCACATCCTGTAATCCATGTATGGCACATAAAGAAATGTGAAAGATAATAGTTAAAATGGAGACAGGTAAATATACCGAAGTTGAACGGAGTCCATCAATGTAGACAAATGATAAAGGTATAAACAATGCTGAACATATAGCAAACCCATCCAAAATTTACTTTTTAACTACTGCAGAACGTTCAAATGCTACTCACGTTTATGACAAAGGAAGAGACAATAAAATATATGTCAGAAGCAATCAATAGTAATTTTCCGAATTTTGTCACGGGTCAAGCGATATCCTTGTCCACACTCTACGAATAAACTGAGGGCACTTGAGACCTTAGGTGTAATAACAAGCACGTGTTCGGCAATGTTGTTTCCCCTGATAGAGTTCTGTTTTGCGGAGGAATTTATAAGAGGATGGCACCGGAGAGTGAACACAACGCACGGAGGGGAGACAGGGGAGCGACTGGACAACTTAATGGGTTTTTAAGATTGGAAGTGGAAGGTGAGGAAAGGATCAACCTCGCCATGACCAGTCTTGGGTTAGCACCTGAAGCCCCCACATCGGTGTGCAAGAAGAAACACTTTTCAAAACAGTATCCAAAGGAAGAAGTACCTACAGCTGCTGGATTGCTGTCAGCCTGCAAGTGGCAAGAGGCTAAGCAAAGGTGTGTGTTTCATGACAAAACACATTCTAGCTATGAGTGCCTTTTTGCACAGAAGATGGAATTTTCGGACAAGCAGAAGCTGTTGAGGAAAATGTGTTGTTGTTTGTCATGTCTAAAGACTGGGCACGTTGCGAGACAATGCTAAGCGAATGCACGGTGTGTGCTTTGCGGGAAAGGGCATGTGACTGTGATGTGTAAAGGTTTCAATTGAAAGACAACCCACCTGTGCCGTCTGATAACGACCGTGATGTTGCTATGACCTGTGTGATGGACAACACAAAGGTGTTTCTACAGACCTGAAGGTAAAACTGAAATCTGAGAGAAAAGAAGTGTGTACGTGCCTGATAGATACTGGCTCACAAAAATCATACATTTTAAAAGACACTGCAGAGAAGATGGGCTATGTGGCACTACAAGAGGAGGCAGTTGTTCACTCTCTGTTAGGCGGTGTAACTACAGAGCATCGTAAACATCGCTGTTATAACCCTGTCGTTCACTGCGTTGTTAATTGACACCACTGTGTTTAGCGGGCTACTGCGATCGAACAAGCTTTGTCTCCATATCGTCACTGTGGCGGCAAGTGACGACATCGTAGTTACATCTTCTGCCGCTTCTCGCGCTGCTCTGGGTTTTCATGTGCCGCGAAGATCGCTTTGTCTTTGTGATGCTGCGTGGTGCGTTAGGAAGTGCTGTTGCCCACGAGCGGAATTTTCATTTCTACAGTGTGTTTTCAGAAGATTTATGCAAGAATAATTGTGAGATCTGATTTACGAAGGTACGAATAGTAAGTAGAAATGGTTGCAACAAGATCTTTCAAGTACATGGAAAGTAGAATTTTTAAAATATGGCGACGTCATTTGACGCCACCGTGTCAAATGCATGAGTGTATCCGATAGGCGAGTTTTTGCTAGACTGCATGTAATACTCGATATTCGGATGAAATGCTTGGAGAAATTGTTTTGTCAAGATTCTGTATATTTGCAGAAGAATAATTTCATTCACTGCCGAGAGAGTTAGGTTTTGTTTTGAGGAATAGGTTTGCTGTTTCCAGTGTTACAGGTTTGAAAATGTATTTGCGTTCAAACAAGGATATTGAACGAGTACTTCAAGAACTTGACGACAGTGGGTTTCTGATCTGTCAGATGCAGAAGACACTGCTTGGGAACCTGATGAATATTTGCACACAGGCGCTGAAAATGACGTTGTGGAACCAGAGACTGTTGCCGAAACATCCCCTGAAAGTGAACCCTCATCTACTGAGAGTGGGGCAGCAAAGGAACTGCGCTTCAAGTGGCGAAAGAAGCACTTCAGTCGCCGTGATGCACGTTTTACCGGCCCAGTTTAGGGATATATTTCACAGAGCATTTTACTAAAGACATTTTTGAATTAATTTCTGCACAAACAAATTTGTACTCAGTACAGAAAAGCGGGACGTCTGTCAAGTGCACTTTTTCTGAAATTAGAAAATTATTTGGGGCTCATATAATAATGGGCACTTTAAGTTTCCCCAGATTGCGTATGTACTGGGAGCCCCATACGAGAATCCCTCTGATTGCCGATCATTTCTCAGTAAACAGGGTCTTCAAATTACGAAACATTTGCATTTGGTTGACAATGAACAGGGCAATTCAGGGGATGATAAGCTGTGGAAAGTTAGGCCATTACTCGACAGAATTCGGCAAACATGCCTCAGTTTGAAACAAGAGGAGAGACAAAGTATCGATGAACAAATGATACCCTTCAAGGGAAGAACGCTAATGAAGCAGTTTGGTCCGTGGAAAGCCAATCCCGTAGGACTAAAAAATTTTGTCCGGTGCGGGGTATCTGGTCTTGTGTAGACTTCGAGATATACCAGGCAAAAGTACAGGCATCGGAGATCAACACAAGCACCTGGGATTGGGTGGCTCCGTTGTAATGAGACTGTTTTGAAAATGTACCAAGGATGTGGCTACAAGGCCTACTTCGACAATTTTTTTTACGTCGCTACCTCTGATACGCGAACTGTTGGGCAGATAAATTTATGCAGTTGGTACGATTCGTGCCAATAGATTGCACAAGTGTCCTCTAAAATCTGAGGCAGAATTGAAGAAAGAAGGAAGAGGAGCAGTTGATGAAGCTGTGCCTGTTGAGGAAGACTTTTGTGTCGTTCGTTGGCTTGACAACGGAGTTGTCACTCTTGCTTCCTCATATGTAGGAACTGATTACGTGGATAAAGTCAGGAGATGGAGTGCTTCGCAAAAGCAACACGTAGAAATCGCAAGGCCTGAAATTGTGAAAGAGTATTGTGCATTTATGGGTGGTGTAGACAAGATGGACTTCCTGATATCTCTCTACAGGATCAAGTTGAAGACAAGAAAATGGACACTGAAGGTAATCTTTCATATGGTGGATCTCGCCGTTTGCAATTCGTGGCTGCAGTACCAAAGAGATATGGATCTCACCCACAGAAGTAAGAAAGAAAGAATGGATCTGCTAACATTCAGAAATACTATCGCAGAAGCTCTGATTCTGATGGAAGAAACAAACAGCAGTTCCACTACCAGAAAAAGAGGTCGTCCACGTTCCATTCCATCAGAAGAGGATGGAGATGAAGATGAACCACAAAGTCATCCAGAGAAGAAAGCAAAGAAAGCTAATCAAGAAACAAGACCTGTTTCAGACGTACGATATGATGGATTCGCACACTGGCCAAATTATATTGAAGGGAGAGAACAACCCTGCAAATTGGAAGGATGTAAAGGTAGAAGCAGAATTCAGTGTTCAAAATGTCAGGTCACGTATGTGTCAATAACACAATAATTGCTTTGTTACATTTCACCAAAAATAAGGAAGCGTAATGTAATAATTGCCGATCCCAGTGGCCGTGCGGTGTAGGGCGTGGGTCTGCGGCCGCTAGCTTACTAGGATTGTGGGTTCGAATCAGTGTGGCTCAAGCAGCCGAGCAGAGTAGTGCGGTAGTGGTAAACAAAGCAACCGACGCTAGTTTGTGGGAGCTACGAGCAACTGACAGGAATTACGTGTATAGTGGCAATATGCAGAAATACGAAAGGAAAGATACGGCTGTATGCATTTTTGACAAAACTAGTCCTAGAATAACGGCATACGAAATCCATGAATGGATCTACAACAACCTTCATTTGGAAACGGAAGACGTTGTGACGATTCAGATTGACGGTCCGAGACGACAGGTATATATTAAAACCACGCATGCAACAGTGGTGGAGAAGCTGTTACTTCGCACCAAAGGTGTGTCAATATATGAGTATGATTCCGGTGAAAGATATAAAGTAATAATAAATCAGGCAGGATTAGGGAGACGGAACGTGCGTGTAGCCAATCTACCCCCAGAGATGCCTGAGGAAATAATAAGACAACATCTAAGGAAATATGGGCCAATAGCAACAATAAAGGAGGAAAAATGGGCAAACACATATCGTTATAATGTAGCTAATGGTGTACGTATAGTACAAATAGACCTACAGACTCACATTCCCTCACACATATACATTGAAGGATATCGTGCATTAATTTCGTATATAGGACAACAGAGTACGTGTTATATTTGTGGAGGTACCAACCACATAGCACAGGAATGCCCAGCACGAAAACATACAAGGACAGAGAACACAAGAACAGCAAGAAATACATGGGCAAACATAGTTGAAAAGGGCCTCCTTACACAAAACGAGGCAGAACCGGAAACGCAAATCGAACTGAAAACACCAATAGCGAGACGACAACAGCAATACAGGAAATGAGGAGAGAAATGGACAGTGTGACAACAAATGTAGTACACCTAGACAAAGAGATGGGGCATGAAACAAGTACGGAACATATGGAACAAGAAACAGGGGACAGAGTAGGGGAGGAAGATCGTAGTAATGAAGCAATGGATACAACAGAAGTGCAGGTAGTGGAAAAGGAGAGTAGTACCAGGAAAAAAATAGGAAAAGGAGAAGAAAAAATAGATTCCCCACCCAATAATAATGTAGGAACAATGGAGACAGACACACATAGCAAAGGGAAACATGAAGAAACTGCGAGCAACAAACGGTTCATCGGGAAAAAAATGCGCCAACATTCAGATGATACAGAAGAAATAGTGACCAAACCGGACGCCAAAGAAGAATACCCGGCATTACCATCACTGACGGACGATGAACAAGAAACAGTTCGACCTCCACATATACGGAAAAAAAAACCACGTACGGACATAGACGCGACAGTGGAGAGGAGAGACAGTAGGAGCTCTCGGTATAGACGAACATAGTTTCTTGAGCACCATACAACACACTAATTACTTCAACATTGTTACGTTAAATATAAATGGCATACACTCGGATACTAGAATGAACATGCTCAATGACTTTTGTATAAAACAGGATATAGATATTTTGCTTCTTCAAGAAGTAACGCACAGTAAATTTGAGATGTTACATCATCGGAATAGTTACATAAACATAGGAACTGAGGGCGGGGAACGGCAATAATCACAAAAGAAGATATAGAACTGAGGGAGATACAACGCCTTCCGTCTGGAAGAGGAATAACAGGTAGATGGAACAGCCTCCTTATAGTGAACGTATACGCGCCGTCAGGTACAGGCAAAAAGAGAGAACGCGACGAGTTCTATGTATCGGAAGTACCTCAATTATTGCAACGAGCGGCACATGACTATGTCAAGGGGGGGGACTTTAACTGTGTTACTCAGCCTACGGATTGCACAGGGTCCCCCAACATTAGCAAACCACTAGAAGCCCTCATAACGCGGTGTAGACTTATAGATGCATGGACAGCCGACACAATACGAAAGGATACACACATTATACGAACACAGGTGCTACAAGGATCGATCGCATATATATGTCACAAACGATGCATAGGAACAAAATCAATACTACGATGCTTATTGCAGCTTTCACGGATCATAATGCTGTCCAGCTTCACTTACAGTACCAGCAAAAACAACCATTAAGGGGCCCAAGCACGTGGAAATTAAACACAAATTTACTGCACATGGAAGAGGCACAGGACCGTTTCTACGAGCAGTGGGACATTTGGAAACAAAAAAAATCATGGTACAGGACATTAGCCACTGGTGGGAGATATGTGTAAAGCCAGGGATAAGACGATTATTTCGGACTTTAGGCAGGGAACGGGCCCAAGAATACAAACAACAAGAAAACCTATACTATTCATGTCTGTACGACCTATTACAAAAACCTGCAGATTACCCGGCATTAAATACGAAAGTAAAATATTTTAAAGCAAACCTTATACAATTATATGGACGACGTCTCCAACAGATTCAGGCGGAGTTACGGGACAATAGTATCATACCGGAAGAACAGGCGACGTTATACCATATAATAAGGCGACATCGCGAAGACAAAAACGATATATCTCAACTATCACAGATGGAAACGGAGTCACACATACGACAATTCCTGCCATCCGACGTACCTTTTACACAGAACTAAAAAATAGATTTATGACCATTACAGTTCATGACGACAGCGTGGAATATATATGTAATAGTCTTCAGAATAGAATAGATGATATAGAAAAACACCAGATGGACCAACATATTACATTGACAGAACTCAAGACCGCAATAAAACAAGCGCCTAAAAAAAAATCACCGGGCGAGGATGGTCTGGTAGCAGAGTTATATATGAGTGGGGACAAGAAAAGATGGCGGAAGATTTACTTCTGTTATACAACCACATATTCCACACAGGAACAATCCCTCGTTCTATGACGAGGGGTATACTGGTCTGCCTCCCAAAACAGTCACGCGAACACTACTGATGATTATAGACCGCTGACACTACTAAATGCAGATCTTAAAATCTATACCAGAATATTGCCAACAGGTTGAAACACACAATGCAAGAGACTATACACGACACCCAATATAGTGCGGTGCCCGGAAGAACCATTATCGAAGCAGCGGCCGGGATCAGAGACATAATAGTGGCGGGACAAAATACACACAACGGCATATGTTTGGTCATTCTTGATTTCACTAGGGCTTCGACAAAGTATCGCACAAATATTTACAACGCCTTCTGGATCAGTATAATTACGGTGACACAATGAAGCGAGCAATTATGTCCCTATATACCAATGCAACCTCCAGGCTAGACATCAATGGCTATCGCTCCAGTGACATACCGATAAAGTGCGCCATCAGACAAGGGTGTCCAATAAGTTCTATATTGTATGCTTTAGTGATCAATCCGTTCCTCAACTTATCACACGGCATCTACGAGGTTTGACAATAGGAAATGGAAACAAAAAAATCGTCTGTATTGCCTATGCAGACGACATAGCTGTGGTCTGCCGGGATGCACGAGATGTAAGTACCCTACAGCGAATCATACAAATATATGGATTGGCATCGGGAGCACAGATAAATTGGGCTAATGTAGTGCATTGCCCATAGGGAGATGGGACCAAACACGAGAGCTACACGGGATCCGGTACAATACAACTGCCAAGATATTAGGTATATATTTTGGCACCATCAATAGCAAGTACAATCGACCTGACTTGAAAGATAAGACCCACAAAATACAGGGCTCGATAAAAGACTCCACTACACGCAAATTAGATTTACGTCAGCGCATATGGATCAGCACTGTATGGTTCCTAGCGAAAATATGGTACACGGCACAAATTATTCCTATCACCGACAAATACAGTCAACAAATCACCTCAAACATAATTGCCTATATATGGACAGGATGGATCTTTCGAGTACCCCTGTCGACATTGTGCAGCCCCACATGGGATGGTGGACTCGGGATGATAAACATAAAAGCCAAATGTCAGACACTATATCTTATGCGCATGCTACAACTACACCGATACCAAGACAACATAACGGCACGGTGGCTGACCCAACACCAACGCTTCATACAACATATCAACCCACCGAACTGGATACGGCTACCTCCAGCATTGGAATATCTCCGTTTATATCTCCAGGAAAGAGCTTATGTTGGCGCACAGGGTGATCGGGAAACAGACAGCCAACATAAGAGGAGAATATATGCAGTACTAACCTATGCACAAACTACTAAGAACACGAAATCGTACATCAGAGTGCTGACAAAATTTCCCCAATACAACTGGGCACATATTGGCAGAACATTAATAAAAGATTCCTACCACAACGTATCAGAACTATACGGTACATCATTGTTCATGACATTGTGCCAACAAACAGTCGACTTGAACACTATAAAATTACATGACACGGGACATTGTCAGCATTGCGGCCAAAACGACACCATACACCATAGATTCACGTCGTGCACGCATACACAGGCAATATGGGAATGGACTCGACTACGCATCAGCCTGCCTTCTTGCGCACTGCAACTGCGGAGATACGTGACACATGGGTCACATTCCCAGACTTTCGAATATATCCTCCACAGCGACAAAACGCAGTAGTGTGGATGATAGGACACATGCTTGGGTATGCATATGACATCCTACTGACCCAACATGATTATGTGGACTTCCTACGACGGGCTAGGAAAAAGACTTATCAACAAAACCAGAACCTACCAGCTGCGGGAAGTATCTGGATGTCATTGATTACTGACCGAGGGAACCTAAAGTATAATCTCTACACGCCCCATTACGGGAAATATCAGAATACGACATGTAAGTGGATCAACACTCCCATAAAGCCTGACAGAGACCATGCAAGAACATTACCATAAGGAAAGAGCAAATGCATAACACAGTGAGACAAAGAGCATAAGGTGTACAATCCTTGCACCCATATCACGCTCTGATTTTAGTGTTCAGATAATCCCTTTGCAAGGTACAGGCACATGTAAGATATCTCATTTGTAAGTAAGATGTAAATATTCATTGTAACAATAAAGCATTTTACAATATAAAAAATAATCCCACCGGGGGCATGGATTTCTGTCTGTTGTGAGTGTTGTGTGTTGTCAGGTAGAGGCCTCTGCGACGGGCTGATCACTCGTCCAGAGGAGTCCTACCGAATGTGGTGTCTAAAAAGTGTGATCGTGAAGCCTCGACAAATGAGGCGGCCTAGGCCCCCAAGGGACTGTCGAGACAGAAAAAAAATGTAATAATTTTTGTAATTAGTATTGTGAAACATAACAAATGTACAATTTACGTTCAATTTGTATCCCTTTGTGTTATTTCATATGTGTTTTTATCAACAATGTAATACATATTATTAACATATATCTAGTGGTATTGTTTCAGACATTTGCACTTGTAATAAATCCTGTTAAAAGTGTGCCGATTTTTACTTTCTCATTCCGTAGCACATGATTTATTGCCGCCATACATTGTACCCATAGAAACACGGTGGTGTTAATTGACAACATCCGATTTTTCAAAAAAGGATTTTTCAGATTTCAAAATTTTCACCATAAGTATGTTCAAAGACACAAATCCTTCCAAAAGATATAAAGAAACAATTTTTTTACTATGATATAAAAATTGTGACCGAAAGGGATAAGGTCAGGTTAGGCAATCTTGATGGGAGCTTTTCGTGCAATTTTGATTCACTGGACCAGCCCGTGATATGTGGAGACATCCCGACCATTGGAAGTGGACCGTGGATACCCGAGCTCAGGAAGAAAAACATACAATTGACTGATATTGGTCAGACAGTGGAGCCTATTGAGGTACTTCACGGCGCGGGTTTTGCCGGCAGACTGCTGTCGGGTCTCCGGGAAGTGGCCTGGTGGCAGTTTGGGTGGACACTGATGGGGAAGGCCCCACAGAATGGGGCTGTTAACTCAAACTTGGCCATAACAGTAACTTCTTTGTTCGTTAATACTACGAACTGTAAAGTAAATTAACACCACGGCATTTTCAAACACAATGTATTCATAAGTTCCTATGATTTTCGCAAACAGCGATAACGGCTTTAACATACCGGGCTTTATGATGGAGATGCTTTTCCCGTGTTTAAATAACATTCACATTTTTTTTCAAGCTCCAAACTGTTAACCGAATTATGCTGTATCATAAAATTCACGTAATGACTATGCTGTTAAAACGCCCCTTTTCACAATGGTCCTTCATGGTCATGGTGACAAATTAAACAGTGTGTGGCATGGAATTGGGCTGATATAAGAATCCCTGCCATACTGACTGCCATCTGGCGGAAGAAAGTTGGCGGGAGTTGCAGGCGTTGGTAGGCGAAGGGAGGTAATCTATTGGCCTGGGTAGCAATTTTCTTGGTGGAAAAATTGTGCTTAACTGCAAAATATTAAAAAACCTGAATGTGGTATGTTGTTTCTAATGATGTTAATGCGTTGAGAATAGATGGGGACTGAAATATTTTGCAGGTAAGAGTGAAGTGACGTTTGTTTTCCTCAGGAACACCACAGTATTCATCTAGAATTTTTGTATTTATCTGTTTTCATTGTGTAGCATTTGGGAAAGATACAAAAATTTTTCGAGTTTCGGCTGATAAAGAATTTGCACCATAATGTGTGAGAAACATCTTACATGCAGATAGTTCAATTTCCAGTGTGATTAGTAATGTACTGCAAAACCACTAAAAATGAATACACACATGCGCCATATATGCCCGAATACAGGACGAGGCTTTTTCCTGAAATAGCCATACAGAAAAGTAGCATTTGCCTTATAAGCAAGGCTTTAGGTCGTCTCCAATTAACAAGTCAGGGACACATTTCCTAGTACATAGCTCCTAATAAGCCATGCTATAGCACCGTTCCTTCTCTCTCATTGATCGAATGGAAGCATCAGAGTTTGTTGCATTGTAAACTTTATTAATGTTTTTATAATTTTTTTTTATTTTCTGAAAATTGTCTCTAAATACCCCAATGAGGAGGAGGGAGCTGCCTTATGTTTGGGCTGATGCAGCATATCCCCACAACAACGATTTGACATTACTATGCAAGTTACGGGACAGCAACATTTCTTTAATCTGACATATGATAAACCAGAACTCGTCATAATCCGATCCTAAGACCACAAGGCTTGCCAACCATACCTTCCGGTATGAATACTGATTCTGTGACTTAACTTTGGCTATCTCTATGCTATGTCGCTAGCACAAACTTCTGTACAAGCTTCCAAGAGTTAGTTTTGTCCCACACTCCAGTGACATCACAAGCAACTAGCAGATCACACCACTCGCTTGGTGCAATCTGCAGCATCAACATTAGTTCCATTTTCGTTGTGTTATATGCAGCATGTGTTACTCTTTGCTTGCGCTATACTAATGACTTCAAAAGATCCAAAGATGTCTATAAACAAGGTACTGCTGGCAACAGGATGCATGTACTTTAACAATCCCACAGAAGCTTCAAATAACTAGCAGGCTTGAAAGTGGCAAAAATCAAAGACAGGTTATGGCTTCATACACCGGACAGTCAACTATCTATAGTACGAAGCAGAAGCACCGATTGCTATCATTCATGACGCTGACACAGCTGAAGGACATATCCAAATCTAATACTGACTGATTAGTTGTGCAGCCAAGTACTGGAGCAGTAACAAACATTACCTGTAACAATTTAGGTCAGTACAAGTACTGTCTGATAATTATCCAATAATCCGGTACGCATTTGGTCCTGTGCCTGCCAGATTAACAGAATATTCCTGTACAACAAAGCAGGGTTTCTTCTGTGCACTTAGAGCACAGTAAAACGTAAACTGTTTGTGACGACTGTGTTGCCCCAATTCGTAAGGGCTGCAGTTTGAAAAGAGTCTACCCTGAAGCACTGTAACTCAGTGAGCAGAAACACAATGATTCATTGCTTACAAAACACATAATGATTCATTGCTTACAAAACACATAATGATTCATTGCTTACAAAACACAAATGTAAACTTTCAAACACTTTAAATACAGTGTGGTCGCATTTTATGTGAACTTCAAATAGTGCAGTACAAAAAATATTAATAGTCTCAGTTAATGCACAACATTTACAAATCAAAAAAATTAAAAAACAACTGTCAGACCAACCTTCAACTTCAACCGGGGTGACAGGTGCACGCTTCTTTTCTTCTTCTTACACTGTCATCAGCATATGATTTTTTCCAGTTTTTTTTTCAGGGAGTGTACTACAATAATTAATAAAACTGTCATTAAATTAACTTTTCTTGTTTGTTTAAACAATGCTTAAAAATGTGTTTAAAAGCAAAAATATGCTACAATGGTTGTAGATTTATAAGCTCCAAGAACATTTATCTTTTTCGTATTTATTCCCGTGGGAAAATTTGCCTTGAATTACGTGAGTTCTTCAGGAACTCATCCCTCACATGAAATGCGACCACCCTGCACCTGGGAAATGCCCAGGAGTCACAAAAAAATAAAGAAACCATGGAAATAAAAGAGTACACACATACCACCTCCCAATTCTCTGCTTCTGTGGATGGGCACAGCCGTTTAACTTCATCTGTGACCTGGCTCGTGTGTCCGTCTTCACAGCACGCACCACTGGCAATACCAACCTTCTGGCCACCAAACAACTTCACGCACATTCTTCTGACGGCCACTAGTTCACATCGTGTTTCACATAAACGGTTCAGTTACTGCACAAACACAGTTTTATCACTTTTCACCGGACACACTTCAATATCATCCGCTGCACAAGAATGTTCTCGAACACCACATCTGTTGAGTATCGATGTCTCATTCGGCGTTATGAGAAAATGAATACTTTACTGGTATTGTCACTGGTATTATGTGTATGAGCTGTATAGTGCACATACATTTGGATACCTTCACTGCACACCACTACAGCAGCTGAAAGAAAAAAGAGAAAGTATTTCAAAATAAACACAACTGACACTCTTTTGGAATTACAAAAAACACAGCCAGGATTACATTACTCAGATATAAGACTACCTTCATTTTAATACTATTACACCAACTAATCAATAGCAATTCTTGCTGTGGTCTGAAACTTAGATGTATTTCTGTGCACACCTCAAGGACTTCACATTTTGATCACAGCATAAAAATCTGTCAAAGAATAAACTTTTGCCATGCAGCCTACTGCTTTTGAGACAGTAACTAAAGCTGGACTTTTTTGTGTCATCTGGTAACTCAAGAACCACTGGACTCATTTTGATCACATTTTATACTGGAAGTCCTTACATCAGTTGCGTACACTATCACGAAGTTTGTGAAAATCTGGACAAAAAAGATGGTGCTCAATGTAAAATCATACACATGGATTTGTAATCAAAGGGACTGCCTTCTTAATAACTTTTCATCCAACTTCAAAAGAACTTTATCATATTTTATGGCTGCAGAGCAGCTTGGAAAAATGCCGAATTTAATTCATATATTTACGTGCAGCTAGCACTCGTTTTACACCTCTCTGCTTTAAGACCCCTTGCCAATTTACACCACTTCTTAATTTGTGGTCTCTCATTTTTGGTTTAACGCCTTTTGTCTGGATGTGGACTTGAACACTGCCAGGAGAGTATGAATCTCACGGCACAGAAAAAAACTGGTAGGCTGCGCGTTCACTCCATACTACGTCAGTCACCATGCACTTCCCATTTCTTCGACCATGTGGTTTATTTGCATTTAATTAAGTTTTTTTCAATCACAACTAAGCTCTTTGTGTATACTGCATGGTTTTAATGCAACATGTTTTGGATCAACAGGAAGCCATCATCAGACAAATTATACACTAAACAGACCGTTATGTAAGTTGCACAATAATATTTTACTTCTTACAAAATACATTTACTGCAAATAACAATTTTTTATACTAACTGGTTTGAGTTTATGATATTTGTAAAGATGGGACCTGAACCATACACACGGATGATATATAATAATAATATGCAACTTACATAATAATTCTTTAGTGCCTTGTGTGTCTGATGACGGCTTCTTGTTCAGACGAAACATGTTGCATTAACCTTTAGCGGACGGACTTATTTCTCAGCTTTGCCCTTTAAATCGAGATAAGTGGCCTACTTTACGGCACAAGCCCTGTGTGATCGGGTCTGCGGTCCCCGCGTTGGCCGTTTAACCTTTTGCGCTATCGTTAGAAAAACTTTAATATTATTTTATCTGGAAGAGATAAAATGGTGGAATTACTTCCATTTTGTAGAAATTGAAACAGGCTTTTAGCAGAGCACTTTAGAAATTCAGCATGTATCCTTACTGCCTAAATAAACATAATACAATTTCATATTCTTGTAAATTTGAATTTTATGTCGTCATTTTTGTGGCTGTTCGAGACATTTTACCGGATTCCTTTTTCTCGTTTTCATGAGTCACATTCGTTCCTATCGTTCAGCAGTAATCAGTTCTTATTAGTAACACTAAGTGATTGCTGTTAGTCTAAACAGTGTAAGGTTTGTTCAGCGTCATTACAAGATTGACCGAGAAGGAAAAAATCAGCCCACCTTACTACGCAAAATACTCAACGCCAAGAAACGATGTTGTGACGACTCACTTCACTGTTACAGTGTTGCCTTTACTAACCAACACAACTCCTAATGAATGCACACCCAACTGAAATAAAACACTGTTTCAATAACACTTCGCTAGACTAAACACTACACATATTGGTTTCTATCGGTACCACCAACGCTTAGAGAAAAACAGAACTACGCGCCGAAAGAGTTTCCAAACCCACAGACATACTTATACGCGTTTTTGAACCTAAAATGAAGGTTCAGAAAACAAAGAGAAGTTCTCGTCTTCAAGAAATTATTGAAGAGTGTTTTAAATTTAAGAAAAATATAAAAGATTTGTTTGATGTTTTATTTGGAATAAGGCAGCAGAGATATAGTACACTTTTGCATACGAAAGTAAACGTCGCCTGATATCATTTTCTTAGAACGAAATTGAATGCAACGCCTGCCATAATAAAATAATAAACACAGATTAATTTATGGCTTGCACACCAGCTTACAGTATGTATCTTTGTAAATTTAGACCCTCCTTATCTACAGAAATTGCTCTTTTCATTGGCTACGAGAAACAGAAAGTTGACAGGCGCTTGTATACTCCACGTGGAGTGAAAAGGCCATTGTGTGGTGTCCCTTTGAAATATAAAGCCCGATTATATGAATCACTGTAGGTCAATTTATGGCCAACACGATACTGTATGCAGACGGCAGAAAAACAACTTCCAAGGCAGTTCGCTTTGCTTATGAAGCTCAAAGCTGATAAAGCCTCTTCAATGTTACAGCCTGAGTTCCTGCCTGGGGTAAAGTGGTCGGAGCGTGAAGCAAACCAAACATTTCATCTAACGCGGAATTGGGAGCTATACAAGCTCCCTACATGTTTTTAAAGCTGTGGGAGCTCTCCTTAGCGGTCCTAGGCAGCAAAGGACGACTGACGATTTAAAGGGCCCTGTTATTTATATAGGACGCACGGACTCTAAAGGTTAAAACCACACAATATACAAAAAGCGCTTAGTTGTGATTGACAGTTATTATCCCCTGTGTATCTCCATCACAACAGGATGTCCCACATAAAAATATCTTTTTGTTCTACCTAAAAAATGCCATGATGAAACACACAATCAAGGAACAAAAAAGCTGACATGACAGTGAATAAAGACAGCCATGACCTTAATGGTGGTAATGTGTGTGATCTGTGGGTAATAAAGTGAATGCACAGTAAAGCCTGTCACAGTGAATTGCATTACCTGTGACACAACGCTTGTAACAGTGACAATATGGAACACGTACTGTCCGTGACAAGTGTACGCAAGTTGTTTACAATTCCTTTCCAATTTATGTAGGTTAAAAATTAACATTAACTGTGTATGTTTATATTAATATCAGCAACACAATAACAATATAATAAATACATGTACATATACAGCATATGAACATGCTGTCAGTGGTATAACTGCCCTAATACCTACCTTGTACAACACTTCTTACAGGAGTACCATTTTTTATTTATGCCCACTGTTTCAGAAACACAACTAGGGCACAAAACAAGGGCTACATGCATGATGTTATCTTTCCAAAATGAAAAGAAAGAAGGATTCATGTTTGTCCATATTTCTGACTGTCTGCCCCACCTGCTTTATGTACTTCGTAACAAATCATCATAAAGTGAAAACCTACAGGCAATAATATAATAAATGTGCTTAAATTGCTACAGTATGCATATATTTCATGATGCTAGCAGATGGATTACAGTGGAATGAACAAGAGTATAATCATATTGGGCAGACAATCATATCTGACGTGGCACTACAGCAGTTACTACACAGTAATAAGTACCTGACTTACTGACTGTGCTGCTACGGATAGCAGCATCCTCCTGCTTCACTGGAGCCAGATGTTTCTACCTCAGTCATGTTATGTTGGAAGCCGGTACGGTGTTTCCGAATTCCAAACCTGATAAACACAAAGTTCAAAATTGCTAAAGTAACAGCTCTCATAAGATCACACCTCTCTTTCCACTAACACTTATTACTGCCATTTTTCCCATAATTTGCTAGTAAAATAAAGTGTTAAGACAATATCTGTACTGTAATCTTATGTTTGTCTTATGGTGACTTAACAGCCACATTACTGCCTCAGTATACTCTGATTCCAAAATTCCAGACCATCGTGTATACAGTCTAGCACTGATACACTGAACCTTGCTGGGGTGAGGAAGCAACAAGCTACCTAAAGAAGCCTGAGTTATGAGGTCAGTGCATGTTTGAATGTACAGGAGCCAATAAAACACAAGTCCCAAACACAGTGGCCACTAGAACAGTACAAAAGGCATTCCTGTAGTGCATCTACAATAAATGTTTTTGAACAGATAGTAGTCACCAATACCTGCTGTTTGTCATGTAGCAATCTCAATGCACATTATCCACATTCCTTAAACACCTTGGACAGGCAATATATCAGACATTATTTAATGCCTATGGCCACATTTGCATCACCAGAGTATGTGTCGGATAGCAGGTTGTGGGGGCAGAACTGAATGTTAAATATGAAAATAATTGGGAATTTGTTCCCAGACTTTCTTGGGTGCAAAGTGAGAGTCGTGCTGTATCTGGTGTTGAATGAATTAACAGATGGCAGCTGCTTAACCATATGAAATAACACTGATTGTAACATTTTTTTATTATGTTGATAAATAAAATATATGGTCACTTCTTAAATTAATATCATAAAATGTTAAAAATTTATTCATTGTAGTCTCTTGCATTGTTACAGTGTTGTAAAGTACTGACAACCTACACAAATTCTCGCCAATACTCAGTCTACAGACTCTATGTCAACCTCCCCACACAAAACAAGCGCTTCTAAACACTAAAAGTAGCAATTCCCCGTGGTTACAACTTTGCAGCTTACTTACACATGCACACCGCAATTAGAGTACAATAATGGCAGCATCAGAACTAAAAACAGAAACTCTGTACTTATCACTGGTTTTACAGTTAACAGCTGGTATTCACCGATTTATATATAATGGGGTGATGTGTGAAGATTAGTCAAAAGGTTACCATGTACTTATTTTCAACTTTACTGGCATCACATCCCAACAGATTTGTGGCACATGTGCATTCAAGCTGGCCAACCGTTGCATCTTTTCATGCACAATACTGTTACCTGAATTAAAATGATGACTGTCAGCTCTGTAGAACTAGGATACTGAAAGTGCTCTATCAGCAGACAGTAAACTGTTATCCCCAACTGAAGTAAGGCACACAACACTAACATCGGCACTGACAATCCCTATTCGTGGACAATAAATATTAAGAAACTGATGTAGATGGGTATACAGAATAAACACTATACATACTGCTTTCCTAGAAATGTAACTTTGAATTCAACACTAATCCTCAAGTACTGTATGGAATTAAAAACTAAACAATTCAGTGTACTTCTCATACAATGCTTTACTTTATCAATCCCAAACAGTACATTCTTATCTTTTGGTTTTAGGTTGGTGATGAACATACTGAGCAGAGCATGAAGGCACAACCATTGTAAGGGCAGCTAAGTGGCAGATTACACGCAACTGACAGCTACACAATTCCTAACCCAATTGGAATGAGAGAGAACTGGAGCCAGACTAAAGTCAGTGTAATGCAATGGATCATTGCCCTGTGTTAATAAAGCAGTGTCATCTGTAACTGAATGGCAGACTCCAGGGTTGGTATAACTTGGCCAACGTGTCTGTTGAGATAAGTGCATCTGTGGTACTTAGTTTCGAAGTTAGAATGAAAAGTGGCTTCACTGTCATGATGAAAGCACAGTCCGAGTGCTCCAGAGTAGTGTGAGTGCCGAGGATGGAAATGTACGTTTAAACAACAGCAGTGGATGTCAGAGTGGCAGGGTAGATTGCAAATTGCAGCTTGCTTTTCTTTCGTTAGTCAACAGACAGTCATCCCACAAGCAGCAATGTGAAACCCAAATATGTACCATCACCCAACACAATGAAAGATGACAATACCTTGAAGACCAGTGTACTGGTCAGCCACCTTTCAGGTATGGTCCAGAACCACACCCACAATTTCTTACACAACAGTGTTTTGGCTGTAGAGCAGATGTTAGCTGCATCTTCCATTTTGGTGATTAACTGCTCAGGACGGAACACGATGGTATGTGCCACTGTGACCCACATCTATAGACACATAAGTCTGCAATCAGTTCAAATACATGACAGTAATACTCCAGTAAACACGTAAACTGATATTTAGGGGAAGCATCACTGCCCTAAATTACAAAAAATGCTGAAGATTACTTTTCCCCATGGCTGATAGTTCCATGTGTGTACCTACTGCATGCCTGACATTAAAACAAGATTAAGACCTTGGCCGACAAATTTAAATATTACCTTCTCCGCAATATGACCTTTAAATTTTATTTCCCAACAATCCTTCATTTTGAGTCATTTGCTATGGACATAACAGTACATAAGAATATCTTAAATCAAGGGATGCACAAATTCAGAATGACAAACTGCCCAGGCAACTAAATTTTATATCTTGGCACCTAATATTTGTGGTCCTCAGTATGGAATTTGCTTCATGTCACCTTACTGCCACCTACAGTTTTGGAAAATTGGTAGACCCACCTTCAAATGCCAAAATCGTATCCTGCAAACAGAATTACATCTACTGTGTTAACATCAATAATGGCGCATTTCATTCAGAATACAAATTTTCACTGTCCATACAAAAAGGGTTTTTTGTCCAGGAAATCAAACAGAAACCTTTTTTTTTCCCCCCCCCCCCCCCCCCCCCCAATCAAAATTTCCTGCTGGATGCAAGCCAGCAAAATATTGAAACACATTAAAAACGTAGGGATAACAACTGTGCCCAGTTTACAGGTAAATCAGTACCTTAATTAAGCTATTCTGAAGTGCAGTCATTAAAAATTCAACTTGCATCAAGTCTGGAATTCCTAACACCTCCATATACGGGCACGAGCACTCCATATTGTTAGGTACTACACAAAAATTGGTGTCTGCAATGTTTTGCCAAATACATTACATTATATTACACTGCACTTGCAGTTACAGTAAGTATTCGCCGTGACGCCTACTGGTAAGAAGTCTAGCTTCTACGTGTTTAATGTTGTTGGCAAAAACTCATTCCAGTGCAATGTGGGAGATAAGCGCTTGAATCATTCGTAATCATGATGCAGTGAAGGGAAAAAAAAAAAAACCTAACAACGTTGAGTTGCAACAGAACATCTTATGACAAAAATAAGAGCTTTATTTTCCTTTGAACTGATGAACCAAAGTCAAAGGCAAAGTGCTTATTTGATTCAACCTAAACTTTCTGTGAAGTAAACCGCTTGTGCCTGAATAGCATGCAGCATGAAAGTCTCCACAAGCATGCAAAACTTTGGTTAAGCAAGCCATAAAATAATGTACCAGCTGTTGTACTTTAGCCACACAAGATGCCTTCAAGGTGGAGAAAATCAATACAGATATGACTACTCCAGACAGAAAATGAGGCAGTGTTGCTTGTAATGCCAAAATTCAGACTTTACCCAAAAAACAGATATCTAAAGATCACAGCCAACTTTGCAAGTTGTGCACATTTGATGAACACAAAAACAAGTTTGTAGATACTGGCA